>RJWJ010003939.1:0-80835 GCA_004363605.1 Indri indri
GATATATTGTAAATGGTCCTGCTCAATTACTTTTCCACATGTATCCATAGAAAGTAAATACCATGGAAATTTGATACCCACCACCATTCATTTTTAAAAAATATATGAAGAAACACTTTTTTAACAGTTGACATTTTATATCATTTATTTTTCTCATTCACCTAAAATTTCTATCTGACTTTCCCCAGATTGATTTTTCCTAGTGTAAATGTTTTATCCTTGGGAGTCTTTTATTGTTCATTCAATCAAACTTGATTACAACAAATATATGTATATTGATTCAAATGTTTTTGTTATCTTTAACCATAATGCTCTAAACCTTAAAATTGTTCTTTGGTATTGAATTATTTTTATAATGGTACATTTGCATAATTGATAATGCATCATGAATGTATTACAAAATTTGTCAAGTAATTATCAAACGTAAAAATAAACCCATAAATGCAACGATTAATGAGATGGACAGAGGGGTTTTAAAATTTCATGGATGAATAAGAATTATTTCTAGAATGAGATGGTTCAGCTTCAATTATATTTCTCTTGTGTTTTTATATATGTTAGTTTAAAGGAAAGTTGTTCAGATAAGTAAAATACTGTCTATCACTGAGCAAATAAAACAGAAGTGTCCTGTATAATTCTATCGATTTGTTTTGCCACAGGAAAGAAGAAAAGAGTTTGAACAAAATCTCAGAAAAACAGGTCTTGAGTTGGAAACTGAAGATAAAAGGGTAAATATAGTTGTCACTTTATATAAGAATCTTACTTTTTTAAGTGTTGTTTTCTTCTATTGTGGCTTTTGACCGGATAGATTTTGTGTTTGCAGGCAATACAATAGCACTTTGGGCTACAAGTATGTATACTGACGGCCTGTAGTCTTACGGTCTACAAATATGTATGTGTACTGACGGTCTGTGTACTGACAGCCTAAGTAGATCAGTTCTCTGAATATGAGATGCTTAGAGGAACACTTTAAAAGTGGACATACACCATTTCTATTCAGGATACAAAGAAAGGCAAGACATGGTCTTTGTTTCATAACTGTCTCAGTTTGAAGGCTGCCTATAATCTGACAATAGTTAACCTGGCTATGTTGCAGCATAATCTGCTATTTAATTCAAGGCAATCTTTCTGTTCATGAATATACCAAATTTTCTTTAAAACTTCTTTTCATTTACTGTTTTTCTAGAACTTCCTTCAAAATTATTCTTGAAGACCTATTTAAGATTCCATCCTGTCTATGAAACCTTTAATACTTTCTAGTTTTAATAATATGTAGTTCTTTATTTCTCCAATTTTTACTGAACTAATAAATGTATATTATACCACACAATCTATAATTTAAATATTTTCATGCATAATGAACCCTTATTACCTAAAGTTCTTCCTGTTTGCGTAGGCTATATACCAAAGAAGATGGGTAAGAAAAGTGAGTGCATGTTATAGTTTGTATGTATCCCTCATGTAACCTAAACAAAATTCTTGGCTAATATCTAGTCACTAAAACTTAGAGATTGCCCAGAACCACATATATAACTTGAATTTAGGGCTGAGTGTATATTGACCCCAAAATATATTTTTAAAAATACTGTCTGTCTCTGTGTGTCTCTGTATGTTTCTGTTTCTCTTTCTCTCTCTCACAAATATATATAAAAAGTATAAATGTATATGTATTTAAATATAGGTATAAATATATGTCTTTTTTTAAATTTTGTTTTCTCAAAGTTTTGCTAAAAAATTAGATTGTATAAAATTGTGTTTCTTTCCTTTAATCAGCTCAGTAACAAACTGATCAGTAAGCTTTCTGTTATTTTGCCTATTTTATGCAGGACTCTGAAGATGGAAGAACTTACTTTGTCAAGATCCATGCCCCTTGGGAGGTATTAGTTACTTATGCTGAAGTGTTAGGAATAAAAATGCCTATTAAAGAGAGTGATATTCCTCGACCTGAGCACACTCCCCTAAGCTATATGCTTGGGCCTGTGAAACTCCCAGCGAATGTGAAGCATCCTCATCCGGAATATTTCACTGCCCCATTCAACAGACATCGGCAGGAGCTCTTCCTCATTGATGATCCATCAAGCTTCTTTCCATCCTCATCAAGAAACAGAATTGTAGGTAGAGAAGACCTTTGAGCACATCCCTTCCAATATGGGATGTGTGCCTGTGTGTGCTTTTATACGTGTGCATGTTCAATATTATGTCTGCAGGGTGTTTCTGCATAGGCTGTAAGCAGGTGGTGTTGGCAGGTTTGAAAGTGTGTTTGGACCACTTAAATCTGTTAACCTCCCTAACTTTTAAACTATTGTTTAAAAATGAGTGGTTGACAGTGTGGATAAAGTAAGGAAAGAGGCATTGTGCAATACTAGCAAAAGCACTTGATTGAAAGCCAGAGGACTTTGATTTTATAAGATCTTTGTAAAATTATTTTATCATCTTAAAGTTTGGTTTTATAAATTAAGTGCATGGTGGGGAAACATTGATCATTCTAAATGGAAATGGAATGTGTTAATTTCTTTATATATGGATAGAATCTGAGAAACCTCAGAACCTTTTTTCCTTCATTTAAAACTATTTTCAGCCTTTTGAATTATACTGTTTCTTCTCTATTTCAAGTCCTAGGATCTTTAAGTTTCTCATTAAAAACCTCTCTCCTAAAAGATCATAGTTTCTGTGCCACTGTTTCTTTGTGCGTATTATAGAAATAATGTCCACTTCATAGATTACCCTGAAAATTAATTACTAAAGATATGGAAAGCCTTGAACAGTGGCTGACATATACCAAATGTTCAGATCTTAGATATTATTATTATTGATCCAATTTCAAAGGAAAAAGATGTAGGTTTTATGTTGCTATTATACTTTTTATCTGTTCCTTATTTTTTAAATTTATGACTGACACATAATAATTATACATATTTATGGGATACAACATGATGTTTCAATATATGTATACATATATAATGATCAAATCAGGGTAATTAACATATCCATCACTTTATTTATTTTTTATTTTTTTATTTAAGACTGTTACAGGGGTACAAAAGTTTTGGTTACATAATTTGCTTTTGCACAGTTTGAGTCAAAGTTATAAGTGTGCCCATCACCCAGACGGTGTCCATTGTACCTGTTAGGTGTGAATTTACCCATCTCCTCCTCCCTACTCCTACCTGCCTGATTTCTGTTGAGTTTTACTTGCATACTTACACATAAGTGTTAATTAATTAGTTCCAATTTAGTATTGAGTACACGTGGTGTTTGTTTTTCCATCCTTGTGATACTTCACTTAGAAGGATGGTCTCCAGTTCCTTCCAGGTTGTTACAAAAGATATTAGTTCACCATCTTTTATGGCTGAGTAGTACTCCATGGTATACATATACCACATTTTATTAATCCACTCATGTATTGATGGAGACTTGAGTTGTTTCCACATCTTTGTAATTGTGAATTGTGTTGCTATAAACATTTGAATGCAAGTATCTTTTTTATAAAATGCCCTTTTTTCCTTTGGGTAAATACCTAGTAGTGGGATTACTGGATCATATCCATCACTTTAAACATTTATCATTTCTTTGTGATGTGAACATTCAAAAACCTCTCTTCTAGTTATTTTGAAATACAGATTATTGTTAACTCCAGTCATCCTCCTATGCAATAGAATGTCAGAAATTATTCCTCCTACCTAACTGTAACTTTGTACCTAGTGATCAATTTCTCCCCATCTCTGTCTCCCTTGAGCCCTTCTTATTCTCTGGTAACTTCTACTCTACTCTCTACTTCTATGAGAAGTAGATTTTATAGATTCCACATATGAGTAAGATGATATGGTATTTGTCTTTCTATGCCTGGGTTATTTTATTTATTGTAACATAATGTCCTCCAGATTTATCCATATTGTTGCAAATGATAGCATTTTATTCTTTTTTATGACTGGACAGTATTCCACTGTATACATATACCACATTTTCTTTCTCCATTCATCCATTGATGGATGTTTAGGTTGATTCCATATTTTGGCTGTTATGAATAGTGCTGCAAAAAACATGGGAGTACAGGTATCTCCTAGATATACTAATTTCACTTCCTTTGGATATATACTCAGTAGTGGAGTTCCTAGGTCATATGATAGTTCTATTTTTAATTTTTTGAGGAACTTTCATACTGTTTTTCATAATGGCTATATTCATTTACATTCTCACCAATAGTGTATAAGGGTTCCCTTTTTTCTACATCCTTGCCAACACTTATCTTTGGCTTTTTGATAATAGCTGTTCTAACTGGAGTGAGGTGATAATCTGATTTTAGTTTGATTTGCATTTCCCTGAAGACATACAAATGGCAAAAAGGTATAGGAAAAAATGCTCAACATCACTATTCATCAGGGAAATGTTGCTTATTAATTTAGTCGTCAGGGTTATAGCAATCGCAAGACCCTTAACTTGAGATTATTGACTCTTTCTGAGGAACTAGAGGCCTGATTCCATTTTTTTCTAGTTCCTAAATAAATATTTTAAAAATCTACTGAGAAGAATATTAAATAAAATGTAATTCCTAGAATTTAGTTACAAAAATACGAATCTACAGACTAAAAATTTTATCTTCTTACCAGTATTAAACAAAAACAAAAACCTAAGAGGCAACTGTTAAGAGAATAAAGAGTACATGATATGGAATCAGAAGACTTGGTTTCAAGTCATAACTCTTTCTAAACTACTTTCTAAATATGATAACTTCTCTTAAGACAGAGATAATGATAATATTGGCACTATTGTGAGGATCAAATGATAGAATGAATGTATGTGAAAACTGTAAAGTACTTTAGAGATACTTGTTACATTAAAAAGTTGCTAATAAAAGCCCAGTGAACTCATAGGGACAAATTAGGAACTTGCTCAGAAGTAGAAATGTCAGTATTCATTTACTTGTTCTTTGTAAACAGTGCCAATACCTTAGCTAATTCAGCATTAAAGCATAATTTCCCTTCCTTTTTAGTAGAGCAATACTACTGTTGCTCTATTGAGGAAGTTATTTCAGAGATTAATATAGAAAAAGTCCCTTCTGTCCTATCCTTATCCAGAACACTATCATGTATGTATGTACAAATTGAACAGTGTTATGAGAGCATCTTATATTCATACAGAATTTCATATTTTCAAAACATTTCACAACCATCATGACATCTGAGCCTCATGAAATGTATTTCATGTAGAGAACTGGTTCTTACAGCACACTGAAGCCAAAGTTTTATCTATAGTAGAACATTTTCCATTGTACTGATAATGCCTAGCATATGGATTTGTGTCAATGTCTTTCTCGTCAAATATTTCACAACTTGATTTTATAATTTATAATTGTACTCCTCCCCAGCACAGTTCCTTTTTTGATGTTGTTCTTCAAAAGTTCTTTTCTCCTTAAGTTTTCAAAGTGTTCCAAAAGTTTTAGACCCAAATATCCAACTGCCTACAAATCATCTGTATTTGTTCCTATCAAAGGTACTCACACTTGACCTGTCTAAAGCCAGACTTTTTAGCTGCCATTCCCACATGTCCTTCTGACTGTCACCACCAACAAACAGACAAAAGCCATCTGGACCTAGTCCCTTTCCAGGTGTCCTCTCCCCATGAGCAGCACCTCCTTTTGGGCACCAGCAAGAAACCTGAGATTCTTGTACACTTCTACTCCTTTACCACCCATGTTCAATCCATCACTAGTTTCCATCAGTTTAACTCTTAATATCTTTTGAATCTGTCCATTTCTGCCTCCATCTCTACCATTACCGAATTGTCCAAAATTACAGCTGTCATTCATGCGATCTACAATGCTTTTTAATTCATCCCCCTACCTATACTTCTGCTACCCTCTCATGCATGCACCTGGAACGATCTTTGTAGAACGTGATTGTGTCGCCCCTTCAAAATCTCAGCAGTACTCTTATGGTATAGGTCAGAGTTCTTAGTGTGGTTGAGAACTACATGATTTCCTTCAGAGAAATTAAAAGATTTTAAAAATTACATAATATAATTATTTTTGTTTTTTCATTAGTGTCCACCTCCCTACTAGACTCACCATTGTCTCTTCAGTACCCAGTACCTGACATGCATAAATATTTTTAAGTAATGGGTAAATGAATTAATGAATAAGACAAATTATTTCTTCACATCATTTTATATTGTAAGCATTTTCCAGTGATTCAATATAATCTCTCTGGCCATTACCTTGTTAAATTTTTAAATTGTACATGTAAGACACAATTTCATCCTGATTATAAAAGTTACCAAACATTAGGCCCAGGTGTGATGGTGACTCCTGCCTGTAATCCCAGTACTTTGGGAGGCTGAGGTGGGAAGATCACTTGACAACAGGAGTTCAAGACTAACCTGGACAACATAGTGAGATCCCCGTCTCTACAAAAAACTTAAAAAATTAGCAGTATGTGGTGGCACGTGCCTCTAGTTTTAGCTGCTCAGGGGGCTGAAGCAGGAGGATCACTTGAGCCCAGGAGTTTGAGGTTGTAGTGAGCTATGATCACACTATTGCACTCCAGCCTGGCCAACAGTGAGACCCCCATCACTAAAAAAAAAGAGAGAAAAAAGTATCAAATATTAAAGATGCATATAACATAAAATGAAAAGATTCCTTATATTAATACTTACATTACTTGTTTCATCAGTCGAAAACACTCTTAACAATTTACAGTATCTTTTTCCACATCTTTTTGTGATAGTACATATTATATTAACCTACCTATTCATTTAATGGTTGCTTAATACTCCAAGCATATATGTAACATGACTTTATTAAACATTTTCACTTCTGATCGCTACTGAGGTTTTTTCCAACTTTTCTGACATCATAAACAATTCTGCGATTTGCAAGCTGGTATTTACAAATCTTAGCATAAATGTAATTTTTGTGCAAAACAGATACCACATGTAAAATTTCTGGAAGCACAATTAAATTTATATATATATTACACTATCACCCTTTACAAAAAGATGTGTTAACTGAGAGTCCTAGTATTTTCCCAATACCAGAAATTATCGACTTTTTTTCTTTTTTAATTGATGAATAATGTAAATAGAGATGGGTCCACAAGTCATAATTGTCACAAAATACAGCCATGTGACCCCTACCAAATCAAAAGAGAAAACATCCCTAGCCATGCAGAAGCCCTAGCACCTCCTCCCAATCACTATTCCCTTTCTCCTCAGCACGGTAGACTAACTTCTAACAGCAGAGATTAGTTAGTTTGGTTTGTTTTTAAACTTTATAAAAATAGAATCACATAGTATGTATTCTTTTGAGTCTGGTTTCTTCAACTCAACATTTATTTGGATGATCAGTTTAGCTTTTGTATGAACTTTTGTTCATTCATTTTCATTACTTTGGAAATTCTCTGTGTATGTGTTGTTATTTTTTAAATTTTTATTTCCCTGATATAAATGAGATTGATCTCCTTGTATGTGTTTATTGAGCATTTAGATGTGCAGTTTGTGCCTGCTAAAGTCTCTGGCTTGTTTTCCATTAGGTCTTCCCTGGCTGATCTTATAGAAGCTGTTTATGTATTCTTTATAGAAGTCCTTCATTTATTGTATATTTTACTGATCTTTTCTTAGTTTTTGCTTCCCTTTTTTCTTTTAATGGTTTCTTTTGAGAAATACATGTTTTTAATTTTAATGCAGTTCACTTTCTTAAGTCTCTATAATTATGAATAATGTTCGTAATCTTTAACTCTCACCAAGGTAATGAAGTTAGTTTCTTATGCTGTCTTCTGAAGGTTGTATTATTTTACTTTTCACATTGAGAACTGTACTCTACCTGGAACTAATTTTTGTGCATTGTACAAGATGTAGGCGAGTGTTTTCTTCCAAACATGTAGTCAGTCACCTTGCACCAATTATTGAAAACATTCAACTTTTCATACTGTTTCATACTGCTGCCTTTGTCATAACCCAAGTATCTGCATATTTATAGAACTACTTCTGGGCTCTTTTCTGCTCATTTGATCTCTTTGTTTATTTTTGTGTCAGTACTGACAATGTTGAACTCTACCTGAATTCTATAGTCCTGGAAAACAGGGGCAGTTAAAGAAACCCCTCACACTTCTTCTGGCAAACTGCTTATTACAAAGAACTACACTTCCTCATATGACTTAGATAATACTCATAGATACACCTTCCCACCAGTTTGACTCGACAGCACCATTTACCACATAGTTCATCCTAAATTCACCTGATAATTGAGGTATTCATCTGTGATAGTTAATTGCATTTATACAAAGAAAAAAATAAAACTTCTCATATCTCTTTATCAAGAGATGGTTACAACTTGGAGTCAGGTGCCCAAGCTAAATTGCCACAGAGACCGGAGATAGGGAAGCTGTCTTTCTTGATGTTTACATTTAAAAGAGATGGCACCAGAAAACTTAAGAAAAACATTCCTGGTTTGTAAAACTGGCAAGAGGCTTATTTAGCTTTTAAAAAGATTTATGTGTATCTCCAACAGACAGAGAGAGAATTTATAATTATTAATATAAGTTCTCTAAGAAAAGTGAGGTGAGGCAAGTCACTTTGCCTTTCTGGCACCATGGAAAAGTCAGTTCTTTACTTTGTAGTAGCAAAGGCCAGACAGGCTCCCTCCAAATTCTCATGCTTTGTGTCATAGAGGGTTGGCTGAACTGTTTATCCCCATTGACCCATTGATCCATCAGAACAAAGTAGTTGTCAGCTGACTTGACCATGTACAGCTTTCTCCTTAACACAAAGAAAAATAATCTCCGAACCTCGCTTACTTCCCTCTATAACAGAAAAGCCCTTTTCTACCTGATCTTTCAGATGTTTTCAGATCTTCCGATAAAGACATTCAATTTCAAAAGTTCCCCTCCCCGTCTTGCAAAAATCTTTTTCAAATAAAGTCTTTTCTTACCTAAATCCAGATTTGTTTCTATTTGACAATACCATACTTTACTTATTACCATAGCTTTATAATGTGTCTTCATGCCTGGTACAGTAAATTTTTCCACTTTGTTAACACCCAAGGACAGACTTCTTATTTTGGTGAATATTTCCTAAGGAAATAATCCAAACTGTGTTAAAGAGTTAATATTTATCACATTATTTATAAAAATTGAAACTACCTTGCATAAATTATGATTTATTTACCAAGATGGAATATTGAGCTGCCCTTAAAATGAATGACCAGATCAGAGAATGATGATTCAAGGACAACAATTCCAATCTGCAACTCCTTGAATGATGAAATGTACAAGAAGGGGGGGATATATCTAAAACAATGATAAAAAGACCAAATTCAGGAATCAGAAATATAGTACGGAAATGCTGAAAAGTTGCTGGAAGACAAAAAGCAAATGAGATTGAATTGACAGAAATACAAAAGCAAGGCTATTAAAGCCCAAATTATATGCAGGAAAAACTGATAGATAAAAAGATATAAGAGCTTGCAAGATTATAGAGATATGATAATCTCAAGTTAATAAATTCAGATATTAGGAAAAGGCCTTGTAAAAATAACCAGAGTAATTAATTGAAGAAATATTCATGACAGGTTGGCTAATTATCACTTCCTCCAACTTGAACTGATGGTAGACTCCAACTTGAAGCCCTGATTATAGAGGAATTCTGGCACAAGGGACTCACAGAGGAATTTAGTATAGGAAAAGCAAAATAAATTATTATCCACACACCCCTGCCCCCACCACAGAAATGGGAAGGTCTCAGAACCAGGAGCTAAAATACCTGCAAACTCTATACAATCCCGCACTCTACATCTTCTCCCAAACAACAAAGGGAAGATTTGGTCTGTAGTCAGAGCCCGTATCAACATTCAGACAAAATGGACGTTGTTAAATTGTGACTGAAAAAAAAATGTAGAAAGCCTGAAGTTCTGAAATGTGATAGTGTCTGTTTGTACTTACCTTGTAGGTATACTATATTCTCTCGAGGTGTCCTTTTGGCATAGAGGATGGTAAGAAAAAGTTTGGGATTGAAAGACTGCTAAACTCTAATACTTATTCATCTGCCTACCCACTCCACGATGTAAGTATAAGTTTGATTTTTAAATACTGATTCCATTTTCTCCCTGCCACATTCAAAGTTTGCCTTATTGGGAAGGAGGATCTTTCATTTGCTTCCCTTTTTATTACAAATTGCTTAATTCTCTCTCATGACAGGAAATCCCCAAAGACTCCCTGGTTCCAAGCTGATAACTTTATTAGCTATGCTGAAACACATAGTTAATGCCTCTTGACATTGAAGTTTCCAATGGAAATTCATTGAACAAATTATTACATTTGCACATGAACTTTCTTTAGAACCCATTTTGAAAATAGTAGTCACATTAAAAGAACATTTTAAAATATAATTATTCAGAAATTTCTATCCGAACTCATCAGTTCTTTTCTCACTTATAGTGTTCTGAAGCTGTGAAGGATTTAAATTACATGCATTGAGGTATTCATTCATCAGACACATAATTGGCTTCAAATATTATATGTAAAGCATTTTGTTAGATATTGGAACACAACCCTGAATCCAAGCTCACAGTCTAGGATTTTCTTAGAAATAAAGCATGTGTATAACTGAAATACAAACTAAAGGCTTTGGTCCATAAGAACAATTCAGATGTTATAAGAACTGAGATTCAGAAGAATGTTTCTTTGGGCCTGGCAAATTATTGTACAAAAATATTGAGCTTTATAGTTTAACAAAGAAGTAACATTTTACATGATACATTAATTCAACCCAACCTGCAATTTGGGCCTGGCAACCAAAACTCAGCCTACTTTCTGGGGGTTTCAGAGGTAAACCTTCTCATTTGGATAGCCAGTGTTTAAATTTCACCACCTGTTGGCAGTAGAAATCATGTGGGTGAACTTATATATACTACCTTGAGATCATCCCTTGGAACTTTTGTTTCTTTTGCTCTAGTTTTACTCTTCCATACTTATACAAGACTTTTTAATGATGTGCTCTCTTTGCAAGAAACACATTTCTCAGGAATATAGAAGAATCAACATTTCCACTGAAACAAGTGACAGCTAAATCATTGCCCATTTTTTTGAAGGTAGTGTTGCTGTAATAGTTCCAAAAGCCCAAAGCCAAATTCTTTGTTTTCCAGGACTTAAACTATCATGGCAGCTTTCCTCTGTAAATATTTATTCAACAGCATGAAAGTTGACTCTAGGTCAGTTTAAAACTGATTAGTTTATTATTTTTGGTATGTTTTCCATAAGGGTAGAGCAGAATTTTCCTGAGTAGCTGTTTTCAACAGCTGTTTTCAACACCTCAATTTAGGTGTATTTAAGTGCTAGAGAAAACAAACATTCCTCCTGCCTCTGATACCCCTCCCTAACACACACACACACAGTCAGTATCTGCAGTGGATTGATTCCAAAACCACTGCCTCCACCTGAGGATACCAAAATCTCCAGATGTTCAAGTCCCTTTTTTAAAATAGAATGTGTTTGCATCTAACCTCCCATATGCTTTAAATCATCTCTAGATTACTTATGATATCTAACACAATGTAAATACTATGTAAATAGTTGTTATCCTGTATTGTTTTTTAACAAATTTGTATTTTTATTGTTGTATTGTTATGTTTTATTGTTTTTTTTCCTGCATATTTTTGATACTCTGTCAGTTGAATTTGGGAATGTGGAACCTGCAGATATAGAGAGCCTACTGTATGCATTTTTTTCCCCTGGGTCAAAAGAACTCTTAGAGGATTATGGATTCTAAACAATGACATGAGCATTTGTTAAAGTAGAGAGAACTAAAGTAGGTTAATAAGCACTTTGCGATGCATTCTTTGTCAATCTTCCTGAAAGAGCTCATTAATTTTTCAGAAAACTTTGAGGATTTTTTTGCTTGTTTTTCATTTTTTAGGGCATTAATTCTCTTCTTGCTATGCCATATCATAAAGCCAAATTAATATTCTTAGTCATCAGCACTTTTAACATCCAACCTTTCAATAGAGTCATTCAGGTTCACAGGAAATTCAATGTTACTGAGCTGTCATTAGAGATAGCCATAACTAAATGTTAATTTTACTTTTTTTCCTTTCTTTTTTTCTGAATGGAAGTTTAGGTATTGGATTTTTCCTCACGTGCCTTACAGAATCATTTTTACAAGATACCCAAATAGGCTGGCTTTTTTTTTTTTTTTTTTAATTTCATTTCTCATGCTTTGGTAGGATTAGTTGCAGAAGAAGAAAAAAGTTGGAATCTGGATGATATATAATCTTACATGTTATCACATGGAGCTTTTCACATGTGCTAAATTTTAAACTGGATACTCATTCAGTGTTGTTTTTAGCAGTTTATTTGTCTATATGAACAGTGAAAAAAAATGTATTAAACAGCTACTGTGTACACAGTACTTTGCTAGGCCATGAAGAGACATTCATAAAGCTACTCATTATCTAACAATGGGGAAAGAACTTAGGACTGAAACAATGCTGAAGCTCTTAAGTGCTAAAGTTTGTTGTAATATTTTAAGTTCTTTGGAAATGGTTATCAGTGAGAATAGGAATCTCTTCCTGTAATAGCAGTATGACCTTGGATTAATCACTTAACTTTAATTTTTCTATCTAGAAAATAAAAGTGTTAGCCTATTTCTAAAGTCCTAGCCAGGTACATAGCGATGTGAATCTCTGAGCTGTGTGTATTATGTTCAAATTCGAGTGGAGAAGAAAGGGCATTCCTGGTGTAATGAACAGCTTGAGTAAAGCTTGTGTTTTTAGATAAGTGGATGTAAGAATTTAATAAATAAACCACTACTATTATAGTTTGTTGTAGATTTTAGTAAATAATGTCACATCATGGAATATGAAATCTAAATCTAAAAGTAAACAAGAGCTTTAGCCTTATTCACTAACCTTCTCATAAAAGCAATGCTCATTTATTTCACCTTTGTCTTTTGCTTTTCTTTTTTGACCTTCTTCTCAAATATGTTCAGGGCCAATATTGGAAGCCATCAGAACCTCCTAATCCTGTCAATGAAAGGTACATACTTCACCAGAATTGGGCTCGATTTTCCTATTTTTATAAGGAGCAGCCTTTAGATTTGATTAGGTAAGTTTCTTACACACAATCAATTAAAACTTGATGATGTGATTTTTTTATTCACAATGGCATCATATTCTATTTTTTTACTACTATTTTCACCCACTCCATTTCATAGCTTCCTGGTTTCGTATCTACACTATGCGTTTGGGAGCTGAATACCGTGGCAAAAATCTGTGAGAGACAATTGAGATGACACAGTGGTTAAGAGGTTGGACCTTGGCATTTAGCTAAGCTGGATTCAACTCTAAGTTCTGTCTCTTAAAAGCTATATAAATTTGGTTAAGTTACTTAATCACTAACAGGTTCATCTCTAAGATGGGAATAACAGTAGTACTTTCCTTATGGGGTTACTTGATAATTATGGCAACCTCAGGGACAGCTTTATGGTGCTCATTCTTGAGCTGTGTCTTAAAAGATAAGTAGCAAGGTGCTAGGTAAACAAGTGAGGTAAAAATTTCCCAGGCAAAGAGAACAAGTACAGAGGACTGGGCTAAAGAGCACTGTGCATTTCATTCTTCAGGTAGGAGCGTCAGCAAAGGAGATTTGAATATTTACCAGGAACAGAATCATGGAGAACAATGCTAAGGTGAAAGGATAAAACCTTTGAAGGAGGAAAAGGTTATTGCTATTTTTGCTTTAGAAACGTCACTTTATTGGAAACAAAGAAGAGAATTTAGAGGGATGTGAGACTGAACTCAGGGAAGTAAGGAGGCTGTTAAAATTGTCCAGCAGTAAATATTGAAGATGTCATCCAAGACACTGGTAACAAGAAGGAAAGGAGACTATGGATTAGAAAAAGATTTTTATTACAGAATTTATTTGACCTAATGGAGTATTGGATATGGAGGATTAAAAAAAGATAGGATGATGAGGTACCTAGGAAGAGTTTTAGAATATAGAAATCTGAATTCCTAGATTTCACGTATTTCATGTTATCTCTATACCAAACTTCACTTCCTGTCTAATATTCATAAGTGGTTTTTCTGGTCTTTGGGCACTGATAATTTTTTCATGATAGATAACATATTTTTGGGAAAAATGAGAATATCAAGGTTACTATTATTGGCATACCAGTCTTGAATTTTATGTGCTCTATCAGCCCATTTTTTCTTTGCAATATAGTAACTTCGTATATTGATATACTGCCATGTACTAAATAGAATAAATGCCAAGATAATATAATAGCTAAGTTTCTCAGATGTCTATGAATTCCCTATAAAAATGGATCCCTTTAGAACAAACATTTGCATTTGTTCATTCATTTTTCAGGACTGTATTCATTTCGAGTCTATCTCTATTCTTTTGATTATTTACTATGTCTCAGACCAAGTATTCTGTCCTGGAAATACAAAAATCGACCAATCCCTTCACACAGTATCTCACAACCAATATTACTGAATCTCTCCTACCTATCAGATGCTGTGTTAGATGGTGTAGTGCCACACATTAATTGAAAGTTTGGTAAATAAAATGGACAGGTTAAGAAATACCAGAGGTATATGATACGTTGTTTCTAAACAAAATACTCAAGAGAAGGCTCTTCTTACATTTGAGTCTTTATAGAGAGTCTCATATTATTAAATTTCTCTTATATTCTTTGTTATGAATAATAAGATAGTTTAATTTTAACCCTAAATGTTATTTCAATAATCTATACAATTTTACCATAATACAAATCTAAGATATGTCTCTTATTTGCTGCACTCTTAAAAGATACTTTAGTTGTTAATCTGGTACAGTTAAATACCCACGTTCAAAGTTTATTATTAATAAAATAATTTCTGTATTTCCACCTATAATAAGTGCTCATCTGATTTTGTTTAAGAAATGTTCAGCAATTTCTATTTTTGAGAATATTTTTAATAGCAATTATAGATCTAGAGTTATTGAGAGCTTTTGGTTTTTTAATTCTCAAATAATAAGATGCTTGAAATTTGAAAGGGAGAAAAAAGTCGTCCTTTAAAAATAAGGTTGTTGAAATATCCAGTTTCCTTATGAATTTTTAAAGAATTTTTAAGTCTGTAGCAGCAATATTGATCTTATACCTTCTGAGGATTATTGATTCTGTAATTTTAACACATCAAATGGAAATGAGTAAAGCCCAAAAAATAAAATATTTTTATACTTTCCTATTTTGATGTTAGGTAGTATCACAGTAATTGCTGAATTTTTTTAATGAAAACCTGGAACAAAGTAGGTTCATTCACTGAGTGAACCTGAGGAAGTTGTGAATGGCAGATTAACAAGGGAATATGATAGCATTATAATTTAATTTGAAGTTTATAGTTATTTGGAAAGCAGAATACAATAAGATAACAATGCAAAAATGTTTATCATCATTGAAAAGAATGAAGAAAAGATGGTTCAGGCAGAAAAATGCCTATTTAATTAAAAATAGTTTCAAAATCTGAAAAATGGGTGGTTCAATGAAGTAAATATTGAATATGAGAAAATATATTTTAAAATCTTCCCATTGGGAAATGAAGTTAATAACCTTTATGTTCAGAGTTGCCTTGTTTTGAGCATATACGGAAATTACAATTTAGTAATTAGTACTTTCATAGCATTGTATAACGTGTTCTTAGAACCCAAAAGGGATCACATTTAGTTTCCTAGGAAACTGTAGAAAGACTCACAGATTTGGTAAGATGAGCTCTCCCTGTATGAATAAGGAGGAGGATTAATCTGATTAAACAGCAACAACGATTCAGAAGTAGAGAAAACTATATTCTCTGGTTCCTAAATGGGGACTCGGTTTTTTTTTAAAAAGAAAAAACTTAGTTATGAGACTTGAACATTTATGTCAAGTAATGTTGTCACTTTTCAACTCTTTGCAAAGCAAAATCTGAGCTGCGTATTTCATAGAATTTTTATTAAGTAGTCATTTTTAATTCCTTGGACTGCTGCCTATGTCAGAATTTGTAAACATCCACCAGAGATCCAAACTTGGAAATTTATACAGTGTGGTAAGAGTACTGTGTTCGATTTTAGAAAAGAGAGACAAAGCAAAAGTCCATGCAGATTATGAATGTGATTTTGATTTTTTAATTGCTAGAAGTTACATTGCACAATATTCTTCAGTTTATTTAAAAAAACGTTTAAACTCTTTAAAATGTAGAGACTCTTCTAATTATCTTATTATTTAAAACCAAAATTCAAATTTTCTTCAATTGGCTTCTTACTTATATGTGTTGTCTCTTTTAATCTTTACGCCAATCCTTACACTATAGAATAAGCATTATCCTGTGTTTTATGATGTGGAAACTGAAGTTTAGAGAGTTTAGTAACTTTACCAGAGTTAACATAGCTGGAAAGTAATGGGGCCAAAATTGGAACGCATGCCTGTCTAAATAGAATACCAAGGCTCTCTGGACTACAGCATTCTTCCAACCTCTGATTCTGTTTTTACTGTCTTTCACAGGAATTATTTTGGAGAAAAAATTGCTATCTATTTTGTTTTTCTTGGATTTTACACAGAAATGCTGTTCTTTGCCGCCGTAGTTGGCTTAGCTTGTTTTATTTATGGTTTACTATCAATGGAACGTAACACCAACAGGTAAGTGCAACTGAGGTGCCCAAGTAGAGAAAACATCTTTATCTTCTGCTGACTGAAACTATTGTTATTATTTCCTTGGAATTTACTTCAGAATGTTTCTGTATGGCAGCAGATAATCGGTGTTTTTGAAAAAGACCCAGACATAGCAGCTGCCCCTCACCTTGTGCTTTATTGATGAGCTCTTAAATATTTCTCAAAGCATGATTCACTACAGAAATTGCTGCTTCCTTGTCCCTTCTGTCATATGTAAGAAGCTTTATAAACAGTTATTCTAATAAAAATAGCTTAGATTTTCTCCCATACACGTGTCACTTTTAAGATAACTTGGCTTCCTCCTGCAGCATGGAAATCTGTGACCCTAATATTGGAGGTCAGATGATCATGTGTCCACTCTGTGATCTAGTGTGTGATTATTGGAGACTAAATAGTACCTGTTTGGCTTCAAAGGTATGTATACATTGTGGTATGTTGAAAAGACTTAGAATTTCCCTCCTTTTGTATTACATTTAATACTAACTGATCTTCATGACATTACTGTTGTTTTTACAGTTCTCCCATTTGTTTGATAACGAATCAACAGTGTTCTTTGCAATATTCATGGGAATTTGGGGTGAGTACATAGTTCCATAAAAAACAGCTCTCTGCAGATTAATGTGTTATATGGCCCATCCATATAACATATACGGATGGCATATCTTATATACCAAAGGTGGTGGTAGATAATTGTGTGTTTGCTAGCATCAGTTCACTGATGGAGGCCACATTAGTGGCCATTGGTTCTTGGTCCACAAGGATCTCTATTAAACATCTGCTCATTTCTTTAAGAGACAATATAATTTTTGAAACATTGAATGTATTCATTTCCCACTGTCTCCCAGTGCCATGGTAAAAGCAGGACCAATAAAGACTGAATTCGGGAGAAACTAAACATAAATATTTGGTGGCTAGAGGATATTGAGTCATGGATACAAACTGGAACAAACATCAAAAGCTTGAAAACTAATACAAAAATTTTGAATCTCAGTTCTATGTGTCTAGTTCTAGTTTTAGCTTCAACTTTCATTTGTTAAAAATCTCCCATATAACATAGAGTTCCTATTAACTTTGGAAATGTCCCACCCAGTACTTCATTTTTCCTATTTCAGATGGGAAGTTGAAGTGTTATGAAGTCGTTCCTTTTATCAGTGAGGAAAATATTTTCTATAAGAATAACTCTGCAAGAGGAGGCCAAAAGAATGGTCTAAAATATATCCCCAAACTTAGGGTTCTTGGGGAAAAATAGACTTTTTCCTTTCCAATTAAAAAAAAATATATCTAACAAATACAAATATATGCATTTCAAAACTAGGCAGGGGTCACTTTATCCAGGGAAAATAACATCAAAATTTGTGGATATGTTTGCAAACCAGAGGTATTTATGGTTTTCTGTGATTTCTGCTTGGTTGCTGTGGTCTGAAGAGTGCAGCCTAGATTCAAAGTAAGAACAGAGGATCTAGAAATCTTAACTACAATTCACCAGCATCCCCAGGTTTGATAAGTCGATATATAGACATCTGTCCATCAGGAGGCTGCCAAATCCTGCTATCATTACTTGGAATCAAAAATGAATAGATGCACAAATTACAACAAATATATTGTTAGAGTTTCCAGTTGTTTCCATTGGGAGGGATTGTGCGCCAACACCAGCCTTATATTTCACCAAAAATAGAGGGTCAGCCATGTGTGGAACACCCAGCAACACCATAAAATGGGCACTGCGAAGAAGTGCAACCATCAGTAATTCCTTTCAGAAAAGTTTGTTTTTGTAGTGCATTGATTTAGCTTTGGCTTTTGAGGATCTTGGCCAAATTCTATGAAAACAGAAGTTCAAGGACATTTGTTTTAGTACAACCTCTGATATTAAGCTGAATAAAATGATGAGTTGGCAGAGAAGATGTGAAGAAAAAACAATCCAGGTTAAAGGTCCAACACTAATTTAAGGGGTTGAGACCTGAAAATAATGAATGCTATGTATGCATTGTAGTGGAGGGTGCTTTCTAAAAAAAACTTTTGGTTTGTTTATGAGGGAAATATGTACCCATCATAGGAAATTCAAGCAATATATGGAAGAGGAAGAAAAAAATGTTAAAATCACTGAAAATATCATTATTTTGACCATGATTTTTTAGTATCTTTCGCTCTATGTATGTGGGCATGTGTGCTCATAGAATTTTACATAAATAACATAATATTTACATAGTTTTAAGCCAGCTCTTTATTATTCAACAATGAGTGATGAGACTTCTTTCATGTCAATAACTATGTTGGGGTTTGTGTGTGTATGCATGTACACAACTCTGTATTTATGACTGAATAGAATTGCCTTTTATGAATTTATCACATTTTGTCTGACCAGTTCTCTATTTTTGGATTTTAGGTCACTTCCACTTTTTTTTTTTTTTTTTTACCATTATAAGTAAGACTAGAATAAACATCTTTTTATACTTGTACAATTACCTTCTAAGAATAAATTCTTAGCAGGCGAATTTGTGGGGAATATTTGTATTTATAATTTTAAAGCTTTACTATATATTTCAATATTGCCTTACACAAAGTTTGCACCAGTTTATATTTTTACAAACATTCTGTGAGTTTTCCAGTTTTCTGGCCCTGGATAAGCTTAGGGATTGGCAATTTTTTTTATCATTTACAGTTCGATGGATGAGAATTCTCTCATTTTGGTTTCTATTTACAGTTACCTGATCGCAAGTGATATTAAACATGGTTCTAATATTTATTGACTTTGGGCTCTCCATGACTTTGTATTTAAATTTTATAATAATTCACAGGTGCTGTTGTATAATAAACATAGTAACCCTTTGTCTGCCACAGAAATTGCAAGTATTTTTTCAATTTGTCATTTACATTTGACCTTGTTCATAGTCAGTAGAAGTTTTAATATATGTAACCAGATCATAAAACTTTCCTTTACAGCTTTTCTTGTTTTTTGTATTTCTTTAGAAAAACCTTTCTCTATCCAGGATAATTAAGATACCCATACTTTATTCCAGAAATTTAATGATTTCATTTTATTTGCACTTTAATTAAGCAAGGACTTTTTAATGTCTCCACCCTGGGACAGGTACTATTCTATACAATAGGGGTTTACATTTACACATACATGGCCCTTGAGCTTAAGGTACTTTTTTAGCGTACATACCTCCATGACTATAACTGTTTATAAGCCAATTTCATTACAAGATTACTTGCTTTTTTAGGGCAAACACCATGGCTTTTATCACCCTAGTTCCAGTTCTAGGTGTATGGTATGTATTCAAATAGATGATGAATAAATAAATAATTTAAATGCTAATTGCATTCCTTCTTATATGTGAAAAAAGTCTTGTCCTATTTAGGCATGATAAGACCTAAGCCAAGTGTTTCTTAAATTTTCAGAAATCCTTTTCAGGGAATGCCTCAATCCTGTGATTCCTATCTACTCATATGATTACAAGAATCCATGAAAATCATAGGAACAATTTTGTTTTTAATGTGTATCTTTTCTCTTTCCTTACAGCACTCTTTTTGCTAACTATTTTATTAATATATTATTCTTAGTTTCTCTCACAATCCCATCTATGGTTGCCAGTTTGCTTATTTCTACTTCAGAATTGCAAACTTTGAGACAAAAAAGGTTTAACTGTTTAGTGTATTTAAAAGTTTTAGCAGTAGATGTAGAACATCCAATCTGTTTCATAGCCATAGTAACCAAATATGTGTAAAATTGATGGTAGTTGTTCCCTTGTAAACAAGTATTGAAATATTGCTTAACTAACTGTACCAGGCTTTTGAAACTTTGTTCTCCCTGCTAACAATGTATCTACTACATACAGAAATAAAGAAATGATTAAAGTTTCTGCCTCATGAAATTCACAATCAGCATTAAATGATAGAATGAATGAATAAATGAATGAGTAAAATATAACCTGCTACTTAAAAAGTCTCAATCTAATTGGTATACAATCTATAGCCTAATTTTATAGATGTACATTTTAAGTGCTGAGGCGGTGCAGAGGAGGACTGAATTACTTTTTGACTGGAGAAGTTAAGATAACTTTTTTAGAAGACATAGAATTTGAGTTGAATTTTAAAAAAGAATAGAATTTCTATGGGGGAAAGCATGGAAAATATTCTAAAGATAGGACAAACTGGTTTGAGGATTAGCTTCCAACAATTATCCTCTGTTCTTTCAACATAATGAACTATCTCAGAGGTTTTTGCTAGCATCACTTCCCCTGGGACATCTTCATCTTTTTCTTCACAACTGCTTTCCTCATTGTGTCAATGAGTTTGCTTTCACTAAGTTCTTCTGCTATAGGTATAAAATTTCTTAATGCTGACAGTATCAACATTGTGTCAGCTATTTCTTCTATCATTCCATTTAGGTTCGAATTTCACTTCTAATGTTGTCACTTTTCATTTCTTTGCTGCACTTTCATCTTTGTTGGCCAGTTCCGTATTTTGGTTATTCATTTTTGTAAAATGTCACATGAATTTGGAGGCAAGGAGACAACACAAATACATGCTTTTCTGTTTGTACATGAACTGAATAACAGATATTTAATGATCAATCACCAACAGACTTTAAAAGAAGTGATGTGATTAGTCACTAATTATGATGCACATAGGTTGCTTATATAACGATTTGTAGACTGAAGAACTAATAGCAAAATTTCACCCATGTGCAATTGCTCACCGTTAATATACCGTGGTAACTGAAATTTGAGTCATGTTGTTGGGGGAGTGGTATTATTTAATTAATTTGTGGAAACTGAAGTCCATGCATATTAGAGACACACAAAGCAAGAACTTACTTGTATTTCTAAATATTTAAAGGAATAAAAAATAAGCCATGCCATGCTCTTGGATTGAAAGACTTAATCATGTTAAAATGTCCATAGTACCCAAAGTCATCTACAGATTGAATGGAATCTCTATCAAAATCCCAAAGGAACTTTTTATAGAAATAGGAAAAGCAATTAAAAAATTCTTGTGGAACCACCAAAGACCTTGAATAGCCAAATCTTCTTGAGAAAGAAGAACAGAGCTGGAGGCATCACATTTCCTAATTTTGAAATATATTGTATTGCTATTGTAATGAAAACAATATGGTACTGGCATAAAGATAGACATACAGACCAATGGAAAAGAATAGAGAACCCAGAAATAAATCCACACATACACAGTCAACTGATCTTTCACAAGGGTGCCAAGAATACAAAATGAGGAAATGAAATTGGGACAAATATCACCCACAAAAGGTATTGGAAAATCTGGATATGCACAAATAAAAGAATGAAATTGGACCATTATCCTACACCATACACAAAAATCAACTCAAAATGGATTAAAAACTTGAACCAGACTAAACTGTAAAACTCCTAGAGGAAACCATAGAGGAAAACTTCATGACATTGTTATGGGCAATTATTTTGTGGAAATGACATCAAAAACACAGACAATAAAAACAAAAACAAATGGGACTGCATCAAACAGCAAAGGAAACACTCAATGAAAAGGCAGTCTATGTAATGGAAGAAAATATTTGTAAACCATTAATCTGATAAGAGTTAGTATCCAAAATGTATAAGGAACTCCTGTTACTCAACAAGGAAAAAAATCCCTAATAGTCTGATTAAAAAACAGGTGAAAAACTCGAATAGATAATTTTTTTCCAAAGAAGACATTGCCAACAGGTATATGAAAAAGTGCTCAGTGTCACTAATCATTAGGGAAATGCCAATCAAGTCCACAAGATGCTACCTCACAGCTGTCAAGATGACTATTATAAAAAAAAAAAAAAAAAAAAAAGATAAATGTTGGTGAGGATATGGAGAAATTGGAACCCTTTTACATTGCTGATAGTAATGCAAAATAGTGTAGCTGCTATGGAAAACAATATGGAGGTTCCTCAAAAAATTAAAAATAAAACTACCATATGATCCAGCAAACTCATTTCTGGGTATTTATCAAAAAAAAAATGAATTCAGGATCTCGAAGAGATATTAACATTCTTACGTTAATTGCACCACTATTCACAATAGCCAAGATGTGGAAACAACCTAAATGTCCATCAACAGATAAATGGATAAAAAAAAAACTGTGCTGGTAGGCCAAGGCGGGAGGATCGTTTGAGCTCAGGAGTTCGAGACCAGCTGAGCAAGAGCGAGACCCCGTCTCTACTAAAAAGAGAAAGAAATTAGCTGGACAACTAAAATTATGTAGAAAAAAATTAGCCGTGCATGGTGGAGTGCACCTGTAGTCCCAGCTACTCAGGAGGCTGAGGCAGAAGGATCACTTGAGCCCAGGAGTTTGAGGTTGCTGTGAGCTAGGCTGACACCAGGGCATTTCAGCCTGGGGCAACAGAGTGAGACTCTGTCTCAAAAGCAAAAAACAAAAAAACTGTGGTATATACATACATACAATAGAATACCACTTAGCCTTAAAATATAAAAAGAAGGAAATTCTACATATGTGACAACATGGATGAAATAAGCCTGTCACAGAAAGAGAAATACTGCTCGATTCCACCAATATGAGGTATCTAAGATAGTCAAATTCATAGACGCAAAGAGTGGAACGGTGGTTACCAGGGGCAGGGGGATTGGGAAATTAGGTGTTACTAATTAATGGGCATAAAATTTCAGTTAAGCAAGATGAAAAAAACTCTAGAGATCTGTACAACATTGCACTTACGATCAACGATAATGAGTTGTGCCCTTACAAATTTGGGCACAATTATAAGAGGCTGGGTTTCATGTTAAGTGTTCTTACCACTTAACACATTTTAAATATCTATTTAAATTTTAAATAATGAACAAAAAAACACATAAACAAATGTGTACATGAGCAAACAAACAGAAAAACCAGCAGTCAGCTAATAAATATATTTGCAATGGAAAGGATATATATTGGAAGTAGAGAGAGCAGTTACATGACTGCAATGATACTTAAAGAAGGATATGATTACAATTATAAAAATATACAGATAGAATCCATAATTCCTTATAATTATTCAAAAGTTAGAGAGTAAGTTAGAAGAAAGTTTAAAAGTTAAATCTTTCATAGTTGATAAAATTATAAGTTAGCATTAATTGTGTTAGTATTCTATTCCTAGACATAAACTCAATAGAAAGGCTTTCATATGCCCACCAAAAGATATGTACAGGAATGTTCACAGCAGCACTATTTGTAATAGCAAATATCTGGAAACAAATGTCCATCAAACCAAGAATAGATAACTAAAATTTTGATTTAATCATATAATGGAATACTATACAACAATGAAAATAAATGCACTTTTGTTACAGCAACAAAGTTGAGCCAAAAAAAAAAGTTTGATACAAAAAACTATCAGTTTTATGATGTCATTTATGTGAAGTTCAAAGACAGGCAAAGTTATGCTATAATATTAGATGCTAGGATACTAGTTATTTTTATGTCTCAGAATACTCATAGGGAGGGTTTCTGGGGTGCTGGTTATGGTCTGTTTTTATATGGGTGCCAATTATTAATACATGGGTGTGTTTTGTGAAAATTCTTTGAATTATACACTTCTGTTTTATGCACTTTTCTGTAAATGTTATTCTTCAATTGAAAGTTGAAGTTTTGTATATATATGAAAAATTCATGTATACACACACACACACACATATATATAAAGAGAGAGAATTGTATATATAGAGAGAGGGTAGGGAAAGAGGGGAGAGAGAGAGAATAATTATGCTGGGGAATGGCTCTTATGTTTTTGTAATTATGTGTCATAGGTAATATTTCTCTAAGACTAAGGAAGTGGAACAATGACTTGAATGATTTTAGTAAAAGACACATGCAAAAAAATCTTGGTGTGTAGTAAAAAGTTAAGTTTAAATATTACTTCAGATTATCTAAATAAAGACAGAATAATGTGCTTGGAAAAAATTTCTTGGACCAATGTCTAGGAAATTAATTTGAATCTTTGTTTATGAGTCATTTCAATGTTATTATTACACAGTATTATTTCAAGGTTAATAATTAATAATTTTTCATCAAATATAACAGTGAAAGAATAACCACCTAAAAAATATGAACCATCATGCAACCAAAGTGAGTAAAGAGAGAAGTTGAAACAAGTTATTTTCTTATTAACTTATTTTTACATCTCTTGATTGCGTTTTTTTATGTTTATTTGCCCATAGTCACATTATTTTTGGAGCTTTGGAAACAGCGACAAGCCAGACTGGAATATGAGTGGGACCTGGTAGATTTTGAAGAGGAACAGCAGCAGCTTCAGCTAAGACCTGAGTTTGAAGCTATGTGTAAACACAGGAAAATGAATGCAGTGACTAAGGTAGACTGTGAAACTGAAATTAGCAGTGTATCTCAGTGGACACACTGCTATAGGTTGCCTCTCAAATGATATTTTACTTTGTCTTCAAAGTATTCCCCAATATATAAACCATATAAACTTCTTTACTTGTTTCTAATGTATGCATATATATTCTTATATGTGTGTATATATATGTATATATATATATATATGAGAAAATTTTTGAACTCATACAGAAGTAGATAGAAAAGTAGTAGAAAAGTATAATGAACTGCATGGATGTACCCATCACCCAGCTTCAATCATTTTTAATTAATGGACAATCTCACTTCATTTATACTCCTACGCCTTTGTGCCACTAGATTATTTTAAAGCAAATCCAAGGAATCGTAACATGAAATATGTAGTTTTAATACTAAATGAGAAAAAACAAAATGGAAAATAGTATGTATGCTGTGGGCTATATAAATGTACAGACATAGAAACAATACTGTTAATATGAAAAAATTTAAATAGTAGTTGTATTAAGGTGGTGGTCTTATGAGTGTTTTATTAGACCAAATTTTCTTCGCATAGTCCCTTTTAATTGATTATAGTGGAAATCATTGCACTGAGGTCTGGGGGTTGGGGGGAAGTTGGAGGAAGTCTAGGTTTTAGGATCCTTCACTGAGAAAATGGCTGTATGTTCTTATCTGAGTCATTTGACTTCTTGGCACCTAATTCTTTTCATGTGAAAATGGAAGGTACTTTGCTTTCATAGACCAGGATCTGAGCTACATATATTTGGAGGCCCTATTTTTCAATAATCTATAATCACTGTATTACCCTACAGCTATTTAAAGGAGAGTAGAATATGTCTTATACACTGTCTCTTCCAACAGAATTCCTTACACTTTTCAAGACACAATTCTTGAAGGACAACACTCAAAATTCTTTCCACAGTTTAGGCATACACTAAACATTTATTATATTGCATTGAAAGATCACAAAAACTTTAGTAACTGAATAACAGAGAAAAAAACTCAAAAAATACATTGACAATTTGGGTAACAGTTTGAAATTAAGAAATTATTAATATGTTACTATTAAAAAATATTGACAGAATAATGGCATAATGTTTGTCTGTTCCTATCTCATGAGATCAAAAAGAGAACAAAAGTAGGCCTATTGGCTTTGCCAAAAGTTAACAGAAAAAAAAATGTACTGACTGTTTACATTTGAAACCATTTGAAAAGCAGTATGTATTGATTCTCTGTGAATCACCTCTTCACTTAACTTTAATGGTTTTGAAATCAAGCAGCAGAGGGTTATTTTTACTTCTTTATAGTGCTTCTTCAGTGTTTAAGCACAACTCTACTCTCACTTATGAGTTTGTGTTGGGAACACACATGCATGGACACAAACACATGTACACACAGAAATATCCATTCATATGCATGAGCACACACAGAGTGAACACACCTGTACACAATCACGTGTATGCACATGTGCACACACATCTTGAGGTTCTATAGAGCTCTTGAACAGCCTACTTTGCCTGTTGAGAGTTCTGTTTGTATTCAGACCTCACTGAAAGTCCTTAAAATATGAAATCTTTTATTTTATAGAATTAATATGATTTAGATTTCTGCTGACAACTTTTTTTTTTTTTTACTGTTTTTTACTTCCTTTGGGTAAAATCTACCTACCTCTTTATGTATCTAAGAGTGTCAGCTGATGTAATTAATATCTTCCATCAATGACTTTTAAAGCCTGAATGTAGAAAAGTCTGGGCTTCTAAGCTATGTGGAAGAACACAGTTTATCCTATAAATACAAAGAACGCATCCAATTTTAATATCATGCAGAGCAATACACAATTCAATTCAATCAGAATAAAATTATACCATTACTAAAGCATGTTCACTTAAGCAGCAACCCTCAGGATTTGACTCAGGATTCCTGACTACTGGGCCCTGAATACCATAATATTCAGGAAATAGTGTGTATCTATTATATCTCATATTATGTGTAAGATATCTTATCTAGGAGGCCCGAAGGTTTCTACTTCAAGAGAAAGAACCATTGCTAGAATGTCGCTTTCCATGAGCTATAATGGGCCCTTTGGTGAGGTTTCCACATTAACCGGGCTCTATAATTTTGACACCTGCTTGGAGTCCCAGTTTTGAGGGTAGATTTAAAACTTTTCTGTGGTTTTTTTTCAACATTACAGGAGATGGAACCTTACATGCCTCTATGTGCTCGTCTTCCATGGTACTTTTGTTCAGGAGCCACAGTGGTGTTATGGGTGAGCATTTCTTTAAAATCTGTTATCATCTCTTCAACAAGCAATTAGGATTATCTCAACAGTTTTACCTGCAGTGGCTCTTGCATCCCTCTCTCCCCTCATCCTGGTCTTTTATCTTAGTTACATCTTGTATATAAAATAGACTATAATTTACATGGATTTTTCATAATTGAACTTTGGGAAAAGATCTAGGAGAAGAGAGAGGTACTTTATCTTGGAGCCTGTCCCTCCCTTCCTCATGACATTTCATTAATTAAGTGATCACTTGAAACCAGAACAGAATAATAAACTTACTTGGATTACAGACTCTCTGGTTAGGTTTAGAAAAATTGTTCATCTTTGTCTCTACTTAAAATATCTGCACAAAATGAATAAAAAAATTCAACTTTAGTTCATTCTGTCACTGAGATAAACAATGTTTGTAAGTAATGTTTCTTCTTCTACTTGAAGAATTTAATTAGTATATCACATTGTGCGGGAGTCAGGTTTTCTCCGTGCCTTTCAGCTAATAGTTTTCTCCATGAACTTAGTCTATTTCCTGCCTTCTCTTTTCCAAATGTGTGCCCTCTTAAGTCTTTAATTTTAGGAAAAGAGGTGGTATAACCATCTGAGGGGTTAGCAGGTTGAAACATACATCATTAACAGTTGTAGACTATAATTTAATCTCACCAGTCCATAAATTCCATTTTTTATCTTTAACATTTCTTGTTAAAGCTTTATTTTCCTGTTTTAAAAGAGTTAGTAGAAATGTGTTTTCTTAGATTATATAATAATCATTGAAGAGATGTGATAGACTAAAAGGAGGACAATAATCAATTCAGGGCACTCTTAGAAACATTCTAGAGTATAGTCCCAGAAAGATTATTCTGTTTTTGATTTCTTATTCTCATTCAGTTTGACTCACTTCCACAACTTTTAGGATAAAATTCTCTGTTGAGCCGTCTTTGTGCTTTTGCAATATTGGAAGAGTACAAAATTTATACAGAATCTAAATAAATATCTAAACTATTAAATATTAGTGGTATATCATACCAATAATGGCAACATTCTGAGGAGAAATGAAATACAATCTTTAAATGTATTTTTCTTGGGAAAGTAAGTGATCTTCATTCTACATGTTTAACTACAACCAAGAGCATGGGTCAGCAAACTTTTTCTGTAAAGAGGCCAGATATATTTTAGGCTTTGTGTCCACATATAGTCTCTGGCACATAATTGTCTTTATTTTTCTTTATAAGGTTTAAAAATACAAAATAACAGTCTTAACTTTAAGAGTTATGTAAGACTAGGCAAGGCCATGGGCAGGATTTGGCCTTCTGCTATAATTTGCCAATGCCTGCTAGAGGATAGGCCTACAGGATGGGCATGAACATGTTTTCTATTTTAGACTTAGCCAGCTGCTACCATATGCATTATCTCTAACCCTTTTACCTTGCCAGTGTTCATTTCCTGGCCTCTATGGTAAGAGAGGCTGACTTGGTTTTCTTTGCATGCGAGGGCTGCTAAACTTAATATAATGAGATGAACAAAGTAGTCAGTGTTCTAGATATGTGTACGTCACAGAGATACAGAGACCCAAGTAACCAATTCTGTTTCCGTTTCTCAGATGTCTCTTGTCGTCAGCAGCATGGTAGCTGTAATTGTGTACCGCCTGTCAGTCTTTGCTACATTTGCTAGCTTCATGGAAAGGGATGCATCCTTAAAGCAAGTCAAAAGTTTCCTTACTCCCCAGATAGCCACATCACTCACAGGATCGTGCTTGAACTTTATTGTCATCTTGATCTTGAATTTCTTTTATGAAAAGATATCTGCCTGGATTACAAAAATGGGTAAGCCGGCCAAATCATTAGTGTGACCCTTGAAAAAGGGTTTCTGTGAATGCTATACATTCATTTTGGATCATCTCCCAGGGAGTTCATTTTCTAAGGGCACATTTTAAGGCAGTTTTGCTCTGTAGGTAGACCCATAGCCTGTTACTTCAGAATCCTCTAAGAGCTACATTCAGGCCCATTATAATGGAAGCAGGAATAAGAATTGAAAAAAGAATTTGGACTCTGTAGATCTTTGTGAGTATTCTTGTCTTAATCCCCCCGCTTGACGGGCCTAGTTGAATCCTAAGTAAAATCCTCATTCTACTCAAGACATAGACAACTATTATTTTAGGTGTCTGTGTCTTGGAAGGTATTTGAAAGCCATCAAGAAAAAGCAGAACAATCGGTTCCTCCTCCTAAATAAATTAAAATTTAGTACTTTTTCTTTTCAGTTGCCATCTCTTAAAACTTGGATTATTTTCTCGTTAAA
Organism: Indri indri; assembly: GCA_004363605.1. Taxonomy (NCBI): domain Eukaryota; kingdom Metazoa; phylum Chordata; class Mammalia; order Primates; family Indriidae; genus Indri; species Indri indri. The sequence continues at coordinate 29,576 of RJWJ010003939.1, forward strand.
ATATTAAAATTTCTCCTGAATCCATGAGGGAAAGTGAAGAGGGTCACAGGTGAAGTAAGGATTCAGTCAAAGAGAGTAGCACAGAGCACACTCACTTCTGGTCTTGTCAGTAACAAGTTTGAAATAAGATTAGAGACTCAATTTAGGGCATCAGCCTCTTCTCTGAGTGCTCTTGGGGGCACCAACTCCTCCTCTAAATCTTTATACTGCCATCATGCCGATGCTAAGCAAAAAGAGCGCTGGGAAGTAACCTTCATTATATATTATCTTCAAGCTTGTAGCTCCTCTCTCTCAGTTTCACTTCTTTTCTCTGCTAGCGACACCAAGAAAATCACAGCATATAAACTGATTTAAAAGCACCTGAGAAGTCCAGCCCTCTTCATTGAGAAAAATCAGTGAGAAAAATCAATAAAGGTTTTGTAGGAATGAAGCTAAATTTTACTAAAATGGAGGAGCTATCTGTGCCTTTAGAATAATTTGTGTTACTATTTCCATATTTTTGAAAATGTCATGGATTTGGCTAGATCAGTTCATGCTCTGGAGAGATCCTCAGCTCAGGAAAACATGTTCCCTTACTCTTTTGTGCCTCATCATGTTCTACGTGGAGTGAAGAGAATTCAGTATTTTCTTGTCTTGGAATGCATTAAATGACAGATCATGGCCATGCATTTTAAATGATGGAGAGGGGAAATCTGTACTATTTCTGCCACCATTTTCTGTCACATTGTTTTCAGAATTAACGTAGCCATTTAATTCATGAGGGAAACACAATGCAGCTGGAAATCATCCCTGCCCCTTGGCAGAGCCTACTTTGTTTAAACCAGAGAGAGACAGAGACACAGAGAGAGGTGTGACATGTCTATGTTTATGGGATAGCATATTGTGTTTGGATGAGCATATGGCTCTTCAGTTGTACATGGTTTTAAATTTTATGTTTTGGCTGTGTGACCGCCAAACAAGTATTCTATCCCTCTAAATGTGATAATGACTGCTTCCTATGCCTTTCAAGTGGTTAGATTAATACAGTGTCTAACAGAAAGCCCAGCACAATTGATATTGGTCTGGTGTTACTAGAGTGGGAAGCATTTATATAGGTTCTCAGAATGACTAGATGGCCACTTGTCCCAGGGAGTACAAGTTCAAGGAGAAACTAGAAGGTGCATTAAACATTGGTGTTTTTTATTTACCAGAAATTCCTCGAACTTACCAGGAGTACGAGAGCAGTCTTACCTTGAAAATGTTCCTGTTTCAGTTTGTAAATTATTACTCATCCTGCTTCTACGTAGCTTTCTTTAAAGGGAAGTTGGTGGGCTATCCCGGAAAATACACATATATGTTTAATGTGTGGAGAAGTGAAGAGGTAAGAATTCTCTTAGAGATGAGGTCTGTAGCTTCAATAACACAGTGTTGACTCAGTACCTTTTGTGTGTTCTAACTCAGATGTTGTCAAGCTGCAAGAGAAGTCTAGACACGGACTCTGTCCACAGATGAATCCTCTAATTTGATAGACTTTCTAGTACATTTTGGGCAAGAAGTTATATTGTGCCTGTAGTTTGTTAGTAAAATAATAATAGGAACTATAAAATGAGATAAGTTAGTTCTTCATTCTGGAAGCTTCCTGCAAAGGAAGAATGATTACTTTCTGAAGAAAGGGCTTCACTATGGGTTATAGAGTTAGACTAGATCAATGGTTTCCAAACCTGGCTGCACATCCAAATCACATGGAGAATATACCAACTCCCAACCCTAACCCGGACAGAAAGGTTCAGACTTTTCTAAGAATGACACCCAGAAACCTATGTTTTTTTATACAATCAGATCAATCTAGTGCAGCTAGCCTGGCACTGGTCTTTAATCATGTTTGGAACTATTAGGTTAAATATCTCTTTAATCCCTTAACATTCCTTCCAACCAAAATTTTGAGATTCTCATCTTATGGTTTATGATCTCTTTTAGTTGTTATAAAATTCCATCTTTCATCATTTACTTCCTTTTTCTCCCCTCTTTGTTCCAACTAGTGTGATCCTGGAGGCTGTCTAATAGAATTAACAACCCAGTTGACCATCATAATGATTGGGAAACAGATTTTTGGAAACGTTAAAGAAGCCGTTTATCCGTATGTATGACTTAGAAGTTTTTTACTCAATTTAAGTTACCATAAGAGATTTCCTATGGAATAAGATGAAATTTTTTTATTATTATGGCACTTTATTAGAAAATGTTTAAGCAACAGAAAAACTTCATTTTTAATCTATAGTGAAAGATACACTAAGGTAATATAGCTTTTTATTTTTATTATTTTTTTTGTTCCATAGCTAGCAAAGTTTTTTAAATTTAATTTTAGTTGATAAATAATAATTATGTATATTTATGAGATACAATGTAATGTTTTAAATACAGACTCTTAAAACACATCGTTGTCACTTGAGTGAAGTTGAGGGAAAAGTAATTATCTCTCTCCTATGAAGAGTCCACTGGGAAATCTAAATGTTATCTCCTCTGTGGATTATTCTAACATGTTGCATATTATTTCTAATCCTTCTAAAGATTACTAAAAGTTGAGCTTTGTAAAAATATCCATGTGTCATGTCATCCAGGCATAAAAATTGGTTGTAAATGAAATGCTAGAGAACTTTCAGGTTAATACATGAAAAGATTGCTCTCTGATCCCAAAACAGAGCAATAATGAATACATTTTAAAAAGAGAAAACAAAAATGACAGTTGATTTCAAATATTTAATGAACATTCTCATGAATAAAATGAGAAACTCATAAAATCATAAGCTTGTGATCTTTCAGGGCTCCTAGAAATGACACTGTCAGAGTTTGTCACCTACAGTGTAAAGCAGTCTAAAAGGACTTCACTTAAGACAGGGGACTGGCCAGTTTAACTTTACTTGAAGCCAAGGTCTGGGTTTATTCTCTTACTCATGAAAGAAGGTTGAAAACACCATCCCTACCCACCCCCCCACAGCACACACACAGTTCCATAGTGCTGCTTAGGGTTCTGTTTTCATGCTGACAAAGGAAGATCATGGACTTATCCTTACAAATAGTAATAGGCTTGAGCCAAGACTTCTTCTAGTGTCATGATAGGTACGTCACATTCCTAAGAGAAACAACTCCAAACTGTTATGTCAAGTCCTAGCTCTAGATTGAGAACCCAGAGGACCTAAACCAAAACCTGAGCCTACTTACAAACCCAAATTCCAAAACATTTGAGGATATTTAATGCTGCAAAGGCTGTTAACAGAATCACTTATTAGAAAGTGAACTTACTCTAGCTGGTGATTCTAGCCGGAAGATTCTGGGAAAGCCCATAAAAAATTATGTTGACAATACTAACAACATAAGGGAGGTGATAATCTCATTTAAAAGTATCAGGCTATTAAAATGAACTCCAAGGACTTCTGGTTGCAAAATGGTGGCAGAGGCAAGCTGGCTTCCCCCCACCCCTCCCCAACACACACACACAAACAAATATATAGCACCAAGATCTTTATCAGCAACAACCCAGAGCTCAAGTATGAGGATGAAACAGTTCCTAGGGCCACCGAGAAGTGGAAAAACTCTGAGCAGATGGTGGAAGAACTGGAATTTGACGTCTGTGAAGCCCCTTCCCGCCATTCTTCCAGGCACTAACCATGCAGAAAATTTCCCCTTAACTCATGGTTCCTACAGTGGAAAAAAGTGAAATTGACGTGGTCAACCAGCTTTCCCACCTTCTTGGGCTCCTTGGCATAAGACCTATCCTTTTCTTAAGGTAGCATGGTGACTTAATGACTGCCTGAAGGGAGAAATATACTGGAAGACAGGCAGAGACAAAAGGAAGAGGTGGGACTACCATCCCCAACCTGGAAACCCTGCTCTGGATATCTCTGCAAACGGAGATGTCAGATAAGAGTGGCTATAGGAGATATGTTCCCCAGGTGCCATGGGCATGAACCGTTAGCCACTGCCTGGTTATCTTACAATGCTGAGGTAATCCCTTTGGAATATCCCCAATATGAGACATCCCCAATTTGGGACAGTGTTCTGACCATTTACTAGAACTGAGGTGAATCTGGGCTTAAGGCACCACCTAGAGCCAAAAAGGAGGCAGCAACCTAGTAGCTTCATTAAAGCAGATATATTCAATAAAAAAACAAAACAAGCTGGGAAGAGAAAACTGGAATAAATCACTCATCCTTCAGTGCAAAGACATAGACCATATACCCACAAGAAACAACAGCAAGCTAGGAACCAAGACCTCCCCAAAAGGACAAAGGTCAAAGATGAAGAGAAGATCCTAAAAGCAACAAGAGACAAGAAGCAAATACAAAGGAGCCCCAATTCATCTGGCAAGGGACTTCTCAATAGAAACCTTACAGACCAGGAGGGAGTGGAATGACATTTTCAAAGTACTCAGAGAAACAACCTGCAACCCAAGAATATTGTATCCTGCAAAATTGTCATCCAGATTTGAAGGAGAGATAAGTCTTTCACAGATAAAAGCTGAGAAAATTCATCACCACCACACCCATGTTGTAAGAAATGCTAAAGGAAGTTCTTAACTATGAAAGAAAAAAACAGTAACATACAAAGGAGAACTTTTCAAGGTATAAAATCCACTGATAAAATTAAGTACATGGACAAACCCAGACTACTTGATTACTGTGTTTGTGATGTGCAGTCTACCCATAAGTCTAGTACAAAGTCCAAAACACAAATCTATCAAAAAAAAATAATAATAGCTACTGCAACCTGTTAAGAAATAGGTAATTTTAAAATATGTAAATTGAGACAGCCAAGAGTCAAGATGGTGGGGGCTTTAAAGTGTAGAATTTTTTTTAGGTTTGTTTCCGTTCTTTTATTTGTGTTCTAATATAAGTTGCAATCTCTTTAAAATAACTTTTTATATCTCTAAAATATTTTTGTAAGCATCATGATAATCACACTGCAAAAACCTATGTTAGACTCACTAAAAATGGAAAGCAACCAATTAAAACATACCACCAGAGATATTCACTTAACTACAAAGGAAGAAAATAAAAAAGGAAAAGAGAAGTCTCAGTAAAACCAAAAAACAAGCAACAAAATGGCAGTAGTAAGTCCTAATCAGTAACAACACTGAATGTAATTGTTCTCAATTCTCCAATTAAAAGGCACAGAGTGGTTGAATTGATAAAGAAACAAGACCCAACTATAGACTGCCTTCAAGAAACCCACTTCACCTATAGAGACACTTAGACTGAAAGGGAAGGTGGGAAAAGACATTCCATGTAAATGGAAACCAAAAAAGAGCAGGAGTAATTATACTCTTATCAGATAAAATAGACAACAAATCAAAGACTTTTAAAAAGACAAGGAATGTCATTATATAATGATAAAGGAGTCAATTCAGCACAAGGATATAACAATTATAAATAGCTATACCCCCAACACCAGAGCTCCCAAATGTATAAAGCAAACAATAGACCTAAAGAGTAAGATAGACTGCAATGTGATAATGGTAGAGGACTTTAATACCTCACTCTCAGTAATGAACAGTCATCCACGCAGAAAATCAATGGAGAAACAGTACAGTTAGATGTAATAGTCCCAACTGACATTTACAGAACATTTCACTCAACTGCTGCAGAATACGCATTCTTTTCATCAGCACATGGAACATTTTTCAGAATATACCACATCTTAGCCCACAAAACAAGTCTGTACAAATTCAAAAAAATAGAAATTGTATCAATTATCTTCTTCCACCACAGTGGAATAAAACTAGGAATCAGTACCAAAAGGAAACTTGGAAAATACACAAACACATGAAAATTAAACAACATGCTCCTTAACGACCAATGGGTCAATGAAGAAATTAAGAAGGAAATTAAAGAATTCTTTGAAAGAAATGAAAATGGAAATGTAACATGCCAAAATCTATGGGATACAGCAAAATCAGTACTAAGGGTGAAATTTATAGAAATAAATGCATACATCAAAAGAATAGAAGGACTTCAAGTAACATGAATGAGAATGTTTGGGCCATATGTGTTTCCTTTTCAATGAAATGCTTGTTCATGTTGTTTAACCATTTTCCTACTTGGCGGTTTATCTTTTTCAAATTGATTTGTACAAATACTTCATAACTTCTGGTTACTGGTTTTTATTTATTTATTTATTTTAGGGTTTTGTTTTTTTTTTATGGTTTCATGTGTTGGAAATATTTTATCCCAACACAAATTTTATCTTTTTATTTTTCATAGTATTTTTAGGTCATGGTTTCTCAACCTCAGCATTACTGACATTTTGGGCTGGAATCTTTGTTATGGGGGGGTTAGGGGAGTTGTCCTTGTCATGGTAGTAGGATGTTTTAGTAGCATCCTTGAACTCTATCCACTAGATGCCAGTAGCCTACCCTCAACCCAGTTGTGACAACTAAAAATGTCTCCAGGCATTGCAAATTTACACTTGTGGGCAAAAATCACTCCTAGCTGGGAGCTTTAGATGGACAAAAGTACATAATTTTACTATAGTAGAATATATCAATCTTTTCTTTTATAACTTAGTGTTTCTAAAATCTTGTTTAAGAAATACCTATCCTAAGATTAAAAATATATTCTCATATACTTCTAAATTTTTTATACATTTTGACATTATTGTCTTTCACTTTCAAATTCTTGATATATATGGAAAGGATTTCCATGTTTGAGATGAGGTACAAATCCAATTTTTTACATATATGTGTGTATACATATAAACTATATATATGTATAAATTATATTATCATTTATTAAAAAGTGTCTCTTCTCTACTGCCCAAAATTTACAATACCATTTATGCCATGTACCAAGTGCAGTGCTATTTCTAGTTCTCCCTTCTGTTCTAGGATTTGTCTATTTTAGCATCAATACTATTATACAAGCTCTTAATCCTATATAATATCTTGTATCCATTGGGGCAAGTTTTAACAAATTATTCCTCATCTATAGAACTATCTTGGCTATCCTTGGTCTTTTGTCTTTCTGTACACATTTTGGAAACATCTTGTCAGATTTCACATGGAAAAATACTTTGACTTTTTTTTTTTTTTTTTTTTTAAGACAGGGTCTTACTCTGTTGCCCAGGCTGGAGTACAGTGGCATCATTATATAATAGTTCGCTGCAACCTCAAACTCCTGGGCTCAAGAAATTCTGCCTCAGCCTCCCAAGTAGCTGGGACTACAGGTGTGTGCCACCATGCCCAGCTAATTTTTCTATTTTTTTTGGAGACAAGCTCTCACTCTTGCTCAGGCCAGTCTCAAATTCCTGGCTTCAAGCAGTCCTCCCACCTCAGCCTCCCAAAGTGCTAGGATTACAGGCATGAGCCACTGCACCCAGCCTGCTTTGGCTTTTTGATTAAAATTGCATTTTAATTATTTCAATGTGAACAATTATCACTTTTTATAATATCAAATCTTCTATTCAGGAACATTTATTTTGGACTTCATCAACTTCAAATAAAGATTTTAAACTTCTACATTAGGTCTTATAAATATTTTGTCAAATCCATTTTTAGGCACTTTTCAGTTGCCATTGTAAATGACATCTTTTAAAAAATTATGTTTTCTACTTGTGTGTTGTGGGTATATAGAAATGAAATATGTTGATAAAACCTATTATTATTTCTCATAAGTTTTGTCTAATGTCACTTGGGTTTTCTACACAATCATATCACTGTTAATAATCATGTATTTCTCCTTTACTTCTAATTCTTTTGCCTTTTTTCATCTTATTGTATTGGCTATGATGTACAGTAGAGTCTTGAATGTGATCATGCAAATTCTTATATTGTTCTGATGCTAAAGGGAATGCTTTTGACTTTTCCCTTTTAAGAATGATGTTTGCCCCAGGATTTTGCTAGATAATTTTCTTCTGTTTACTCTTCTGTCATAAGTAGGTTTTAATAGGTGCTTGAAATATGTGAAATACATTTTTCTCCATCAATTGAGATGATTTTATATTTTTCTCCTTAAATCTGTCAATTTGATCTATTGCATTCATTGATTTTCTAATTTTAAAAAACTTATTCTTCAAAGTAATCTACCGTTATGATATATTTTTATATAGTATGGCATTTAGCTAGTAAATATTTATTCATTGTTAATGCATTTATTTTCACATGTTAGATAAGTATCTGCATTTTCTTTTTCATACATTTCCTATTATAATCAATTCCCCGTTTCCTTGAGTTTCCTTCTGAGCATCAAGACAGTATAAAGGTTAGTAAGTAGTCCTAGTAGTGACCCTGACCTCTGCTTGCTCTTTAACTGAACTGTCTCTGAGTGAATGTAAAATAGTATATTTCTATAAACAGACTCAGGGTTGTCTTATTTTCTTAATCACCCTAATAGAGAACTCTTCACTTCCACTTCCACGTGTTGTGAAAAGAGCACTAGAGTTTGATTTGGAGTTTAGCCAGAGTCTTATTTCTCCATGCTCTGTGATCTTCAGTTATTTAACCTCTCTTTCTGCCAATTTCTGGATTTTATACTCTGGTTGATTCTCTGACCTTTTTCTTTCTAGCTCTGTTTCGTGCATTTATTTTTATCACTTCCAACAGGTTGGTTTTGAATTGGTGGAGACGCCGAAAAGCTCGGACCAACTCTGAGAAACTATACAGTCGATGGGAGCAGGATCATGACCTTGAATGTTTTGGACCCCTTGGGCTATTCTATGAATACTTAGCAACAGGTAATTTTCAGCCACTGTTCTGAAACATAGAGTCAGCCTGAATAAAAAGAGGGTCTTTTTTAGCTCTTGATATTTCTTTCTGCCATGCACATAGTAGGTGTTCAATAAATCATTGGACGGTCAATAAAAAGATGGATGGATGGGTATGGAGAAGATTGGTTCGTTATTTCCCTGTCCCAGCAAATAGAATGCAGCATCAAGTTTAGTTTCAAAACACCTTAGAGGTATTGTCCTATCAATACAATGTTAATATTGTTGAAGGAAATCAAGCAAGAATCACTTTTTAACACCTGTCTCAGATTAGCTTTAATGACCATTTCTCCTTTTGTTTGCCTCAGCGACAGCTGGAAAACATTTTCAGAGTCTGACATGCATTTAGTGTATGTTTTTATGTCAGGCTGAAAATAAGAAGGCTAAAAGCCATTATATAAGGGAAACCCAAGCTAAACACAGGAAATGCCTAAGATATTTCAAGGATTGAATAGAGAAGAAACTTTGAGAACCAATTTTAGGAGAGATAATGCTAGGAACTGCTTATACAGTCCGTGCAGTGTTTACTCTCAAGCGATTTTCTCTGTTTCTCTGGTGGAATTAAGGAGGCCGATTTTCTAAACTTACTCTCAAGACTGTTAACACCATGGTGGAATAAATAAGATGACCTGAAACTGTTAGTGATTCACCAGTGTAATACATACATATGATACATGGATTGAAATAGGTAAATTTAGGACAAATAGAAGTCTAATTTATACTGGTTTGGTTGTAAAATTAGTCCTTGCTTTTGGGGTGATAAGGCTATAATTTTTAATTGTGTAAGTTGCAAATGAATTTGTACCTGCATGCATCAGAGATTACTACCAAAATTACTAGGTAATTAAGTATGAAATGTCCGATTTTCAATTAAAAGTTCAGTTAATTACATCTCAAGCAAGAAGCAGTACAATTAATCAAAGTATGCACCTAAACTATCGACACAGTTTTTCTATCTTAATGGTAGCTTGCTTATGCCAACAGCAAAGAAGCCTGGAGAGGTAGTGGCAATGAAATCCTGAAAAGCGTTTTCCACAGCTTGTTGAGAATTGAATATTTTTCCTTGCAAGAAGTGTTCCCAAATCTGGAAGAAGTGGTAGTCAGTTGGTTCAAGATCTGGTGAATACAGACAGCTCTTGCACCAACTACACCAACTAACAGAGAGTTCCCAAGTCCACTATAGTTTGAGCAGTGTTGTTTTTTGTGACGTGGTCTTGCAAGAGGATTAGCCTGCCTCTATTGACCAATCTCGGCTGCTTAATCTAAAGCATCCTCATAATTTCATCCATCTGGTTGCAGTAGACAGCCACTATAATCGACTGACAAGGTTTTATGAAGCTGTAGTGGATAATACCAGCACTGGACCACCAACAGACACCATAAGCTTTTTTTGATGAATATTCAGTTTTGGACTCTGTTTCAGCACTTCGTCTTTATCAAGCCATTATGCTTAATGCTTGTGATTGTCAAAAAAATCCATTTTTCATCACACGTAACAATAGAGTGTAGAAATGGTTCACCTTTATGTTGCGACAGCAAAGAAAGGCAAGCTTCCAGACGATTTCTCTTCTGATGCTTGTTTAATTCATGCGGTACCCATCCATCCAGCTTCTCTACCTTGCCCATGTGTTTTAAATGGTCAAATATTGTTGGAATAGTAATGTCACACCTTGCTGCTAATTCACACATAGTTTGAGATGGATTCACTTGCACTACAGCTTTCAGTTCATCATTATCCACCTTAGTCTCAGGTCACCCATGTGGCTCATTTTCAAGATTAAAATCACCAGAATGGAACTTCTTAAACCATCAACGTACTGAGCATTCATCAGCCACATCCTTCCCAAACACTTTATTGATATTTTCAGCTGTCTTCACTGCATTGGTTCCACAACAAAACTCATATTCAAAAATAACATGAATTTTTGACTTATCCATGGTTTCACAAAAATTGCTCTAAAAAAATTTGAAAGGTAATCACAAGCCAAAACATGCATTTGAAATAATAAGGATGTACCCTCACAATAAAAAAAAAAGTGTCAAAGTGAAATGTCAGAGATATCAACTGTCAAACTTATAATTTAAGGAAATTGGACATTCCATACTTAATAACCTAATAAAAGATGAAATCAAAGCTTCCTAACAACATTAACTACTGTTACTACATTGAGACACAACTAAGTTAATTTATTCTGGAAACTTTACGTACATTATGTTTAATTTTTAAACAATTGTGCAGTGTATTCATTATTTGACATATTTTATTTTTGAGGGTTCTGAAACTTTAATAAAATTTAGTTTAATTAAAATTTCCGTAGGCCACAAAGATTTTAGGTAGAGATTAGAGATTCAAACTTAGAAAATTCATGCTGCTTCTACATAATACTTCCTATTCATTTTCTGTCTTTTGGTTTAGTAGAGAAAGCAGGAAAGGAGGGAGTCAGTATGTGTTTGTTCACTTGATAACAAGGCTGATTTAGTCTTATGAGAAAAGCTAACATCCAGAAACATTTGAGATTGATTTAAAAATAGAGGGCTAATAGAATATTCATTCTTTCCCCTTTAATGGAAAGCCATGCACGTATCTCTTATTGTTTTTTTCTTCACTCATGGGAAGCCCGAACTGTTGTTTGCATGGATTCTTTTACCCCAAGAATTCATTGTTGGAAACAAAGGGACAAAAATGAGGAGAGAAACCAGCTTACCCAGCTGTAGTCCCTTGTTAAATCTTAATAAGGAGAGAGAATAAAATTTATTTTAAAATACGTCAAGATAGTATTGAGGATCAGGACCTTAACAGATATTTTATTCCAGAAAATATATATGTTTTTGCCCATATACAAATTATATGTATACACACACATACATACACACCTGCTGAATACTGGAATCATATAAGTGAATTCATCATCATCCTTGATCATAAAAAGTACATAGATTAGCAATAAAGAAAAACTTGTTTACCCCACTAATATGGCATTGCTCATGTAAAGACTAGACCAGCATAAAACTAAACTTAGCCCTTCATGAAAGACACAGAAGAATAGATTCTTTCTTTAGGCAAATATAGCTGAAGAGGAAGAACAAGGAAGGGTGTCAGCTATGCATGCCTAGATTCTCCTCGTTCGAGCAAGCCGATAAGTCACCAAGTGAGGAAGTAGACCGTAGAAAGGGGTCTGGATTGTTTTACCAACGTGGGCCCCTCCAAGACAAAGGAAGTGGCAGAGCTGGGCAGGGTGTTCCCCTCTTTCCCTTTCACAACGAGTTCATACCTTTTTTTTTTTTTTTCTCCACAGTTATTCAATTTGGATTTGTTACACTCTTTGTGGCCTCTTTTCCTTTGGCTCCTCTTCTTGCTCTCATAAATAATATTGTAGAGATTCGAGTGGATGCCTGGAAACTTACTACTCAGTACAGGAGAACTGTAGCTTCTAAAGCTCATAGCATAGGTGTTTGGCAAGACATTCTTTACGGAATGGCTGTACTTTCGGTTGCAACTAATGTAAGTAGACCTAGTTCAGTAGGGTGACTTTGTATTTTATTATTTGGGGATGGAAAAATGTGGATGATGCTGAATCCAATCTTTATTTACATTGATTTAATCACAGTGGTATTCCATAAAGAAAAAACATTCCTGAACTTTTATGTACTAACCAATACAGGAAAACCTATGACATGCAAACTATTAGAAATTAAAGAAAAAAATTTTAGAATTACTATCATTAAAATGTCATGACATGGTTTCATAACATGCAACAAAGTTGAAAATAAGTGATGGTGTAAAGAATTTGAATAATATTAATCCAATTAAAGATGGATTATACTTGAATTTGTATACTACAAACAGAGAGTATACAACGTTTTCCTGTTAGGTTCATAGAGCACTTATTTAAAAATGATAAAACTAAATTACCAAAAGTAGAAAATTTTCAGTGCATATTCACTCACCTACAATAATACTTTAAAAATTGAAGTTGATAATAAGAATCAAAAAAGAAAAATCTAACCACTTAACTTTCTAAGTAAGAGTCCTATACGAGGAAACAGAATTGAAATTGTAGAAAGAGCTTAACTTAAATGCAAACCTATAGAAATGAGCTAAAACCACTGTTACAGAAAAGTCCATAGACATAAATGCTTTTATTATTTTTTTTAATAAAGGAATACTGGAAAAGATGAGCTAAGCATGTAACTTAAGACGCTAATGAAAAAATGTAAAGTACATCAATAGAAAGTAGTAAAAAAGAACAAAGATGTAATCAGAAATAATCAGGTTAGAAAACAAATACAAAGCAATATAATTGCTAAGTAAATCAAGAGTTGGTTTGTGGAAAAGACAAATAGAACAAGTGAAACTCTGAGACTTCTATGTACCCATTTATTCCAATAAATTTTAAAATTTATTTGAAATGACTACTTTTTTAAAAAATAAAAATTGCAAAATTTATTTAATAAGTGATACCTAAATAGACCATTAGCCATAGAGGTAATGGAATGCTTTTTAAAATGTACGATTAAAACTGTAAGTGCCAGAGCCAGACGGTTTTTAATTGAATTAAGTAACCTAAAAGAGACATTGTTATACTATTTCAGAGATTAGGAAAGGATGTGAAAATACCATTCCTATGGAATCAAATCCTGAAATTAGCTACAGTGAACTGTGAGAAATTTACAAACACACGGTCTTCTGTCTCTCCATTTCCTCCCCATCAACCTCCTTCACACACACACACACACACACACACACACACACACACACACACACAGTCCCAGCTTACGGCGTTGGCCCAGGCAGGTGAATGTAATTGAGAATAGTAGAACTGTGCTATGAAGCAATAAGAAAGTAAGAAATAACAAGGCATGGTAGAAAGAGTGTGGTTCCTGGAGACAGGTACATTTAGGTCCAATTGTCTACTTAGCCACTTTGTAGCTATGAAATCTAGGAATACTAATCACATACTGTAAATGATCCATTTCATGTTTTAAGCCAAAGACTTGCATATTGATGTGATTTGTGATAGTATTTTAATCATTTTGCGTTATCTGGTTTATAAAACTGAGAGATATACAAATCAGACATTTTTAAAACTAGATTGGCAGCTCACGATCTTCCTTTTGCTTTGTTCTTCAGGCTTTTATTGTTGCATTTACATCGGACATCATTCCTCGTTTAGTTTACTACTATGCCTACTCAACAGATGCCATGCAGCCTATGAAAGGATATGTGAATAACAGCCTGTCGGTATTCCTGATAGCTGATTTTCCAAATACTACTGTGCCTTGGGAAAACCGAGACTTCACCACTTGCAGGTTTCCTTTCATTCGTTAAGGTTTTAATTAAGTTATCCATTTCCTTCACGTCTTACAATGTAAAGGATTTACTTGAGGCAACGAAAATCTTGGCTAAATAAAGTACATCAATTCTAGAATTCACACATCATATGATTCTTATTTGGAAAAGTAAAATGTCAAATGTACTATGAGGATCTTTTTACTACACTATTTAAAGATACACACACACACAGGCCCCTTAACTTAAATGAACTGCTTAATTTGGTATTCCAACAAAGAAAGAGCAAAATGTTGCAAGGCAGATGAAACATTGTTATATTCCATGTTTGATTATAGAGAATCATAGCCTACTGTTTAAGAGCATGGCCACTGTCATCATTTCCAAGTTGGGCTAAATTATTGAGGAGCATCAATATGCAGTGACTTTGTAGAATAGAATGAGCTTACAAAGTTGAGCACTAAGAAAACTCCAGAAAGGTTGTAAGAAAAGCAAAGCAACACAGTGTCAGAGCAGCCAAGAGAAAATAGAGTTTCAAGAAATTTACCGATCAACACTTACGTGCACATATAGTAGTAGCATATCAGGAGTCGGCAGGTGGGACGTGGGTGGAGGGGATGGGTATGTTCACACCTAATGAGTGCGGGATGGACATGCTTGAAGTTCTGACTCGGGTGGGGCAAAGGCAATATATGTAACCTAAATATTTGTACCCTCATAATGTGCTGAAATAAAATTAATAAATAAATAAAAGTTCAAGCAATAAAAAAAGAAAATAGAAGTGGTCAACAATATTAAGTCCCATTTTTGAAATATCAAAAATTGATGAGAATTAAAATATTCCTTCAATTTAATGACAGGAGACAATTGGTTTGGTGGAGCCAGGGATAGAACCAAGTGTGTTAAGAAGTAGAAGAGGAAATGTAGACAGTAAATAGTGGTAACTCTTTTGAGAAGTTTGTCTTGGCAGGAGAGACTTTTCACTTGTGTGTTTCCTATTATATCTATTAGTGTATGCACACAAGTAGCATATGGCTGTTATTTTATGTAAGAAAGAAATATAAGTTGTTCATTGTATCAGTTACCTTCCTATGACCTACCTTTTGTGGTCAACTGGAAGGGTCTCTTAAGAGAAATAATAAGAATTTATGTTAGGTCTCTCTAGTTGAAGCTATAGCTAATATTTTTGCATTTACTTTCATTTTTCAGGTACAGAGATTACAGATATCCTCCTGATCATGAGAAGAAATATTTTCATAATATGCAATTCTGGCATGTCCTTGCTGCTAAGATGACCTTCATCATAGTTATAGAAGTAAGCTGCTCTTAACTTTCATGCAAGTTACTCTCTTCTCCCTGTAGGCAGGTATTTCTAAAGCTATCTGCTCATCACAAAGTTAGCATTATCTCAATGAATTGTTTTGAAGGAAGTATTTGTTGTCATAAAAAACATCTTAGGTATGTTCACAGTACAATGGGTTATCTGTTATTCAGGGACTATTGTTGAAGATACCATAGTGACAGAAAAGGAAAGGAAAAATATGGTCTCTTCCCTTGAGGTCAAGAAAGGATAGAGAACCCACTGATTTTACAGAATACCAATTATGTTCTACGTCCGGAAGTTAAGTCATAACCACCTTATAAGTTAGACTTTATTACTTACCTTTGAAAAAGGAACCCTATACTCTGCAAAAATCAGTAGTTGGATTAAGGTTAATCAGCTAACATTGGAGCTGGGTTTCAATGCCTGATATATCTCATTCCCCAGCCTCTGCTGTGTCTACTATATTTTGCTTCCTCTCTTGTGAAGTCCCCCATATAATTATGGAGATAAGGCATGCAAGAACAGAGGAGAGGGGGGTATTTGACTAAGTTTCAAATTGACTGGTACAAATCATAAATTAGGAAGGCCAATAAGGGAGAGAGAAATAAAAGTAAGGCACCTTTTCAACCTGCAGTAAATTCCAATAATTAACAATTCTAACCCAAGCACATGCAGTTCTAATCAGTTTATGTTTAATTTATTTTTATTTTTACCAAGATTATGCATGTAATCAAATGTTCTCTACATGGCTAAAAACGAGAGCAGCCCTATATAATATTCCTCCCTATTCTCAAATCCTAATCTCCAAAGCCAAACATTTCAACTTTTTAAACTCATTCTTCTAATAGTTATCTCTGTATGGCAAAACAACATAATTTTGCAGCTATGCCTTTTTAGTTTTAGATGTTAATCACTGACTTCCTGTTATGGCAGATCTCACACATGTCACACCACACACACACACACACACACTTGCACATACACACGCTGAGACTATCTTTCTCCTACCTCTCAATATAATTACAGTATAATTTTTTGTTTATACAGATCCATAATTTCTTATTCTGAAATCCCAAACTTCAGAAAATATATTTTGGCAACTTAATTAGCAGCAATACCCAATCTGATATGATTTAAAGCTATTTGTAGGGCGGGTGTGGTGGCTCATGCCTGTAATCCTAGCAGTCCGGGAAGCCGAGGCAGGAGGATGGCTTGAACTCAGGAGTTCAAAACCAGCCTGAGCAAGAGTGAGACCCTGTCTCTACTAAAAACAGAAAAAATTAGCTGGGCATAGTGGTGCCCAACTGTAGTCCCAGCTACTGGGGAGGCTGAGACAGAAGGATTGCTTGAGCCCAGGAATTTGAGGTTGCTGTGAGCTAGGCTGACGCCACGGCACTCTAGCCTGGGCAACAGAGTGAGACTCTCTCACAAAACAAAACAAAAGGCTATTTGTAGAGTGACCATTTATTTTGCTGCAGAAATATTTCAGTGTTTGATACAAAGTGCCACCTCAGACCCTGCTGATATATGGTTTATATACTAAATTACATATTTTTAATATTTAATTATCTCAATTCTGAAATATTTCTGTCCGTCAGAGTTTTGAGTAAGAGATTGTAGATAAGTACAATAGGGTTTATAAATTATGACTTTATAAATATTAGTCATACCTGTTTCATGTATTATACTCTTCATATATTTCCCTTATTATAATATTGTTTTTCCTCTTTGTTTCTCTCTCTTTCTCTCTGTCTCTTGTTCTTTATGAATTTGTCACTCTTTCATTCCATCAGAAGCTTAGGTCACCTTTCAGTCCAGTAAATTGCATCAAGAATCCTTTGTTTGAATTTTTGTTTTTATTTATTATTCTTATCAATTTTTTATAATCATCCCAGGCTCTAACCTAACATCATCCTGGGTCTTCACCTCTCTTCTGTTGAGTGCTGTTATTTTCTGCAATCCGTGTACCTCTCATTCTTGGTTTAATAGCTTATTTTGGTGAAGCACATCTTCTAGTAATTTTCTGAGGAAAATTACGGGCAGTCAGTTTTTGAGAACTTGATTACTGAAAATTTATTTTCTTTCCTTACACATGATTATTTGGAATGGAATTCAAGATTGAAAGTTTTTCCCTCAAAAATTTTTTAATTAACTTTATTTAGGTTTTCCTGAAATTTTGAAGACATTTCTCCATTTTCTTTCCATTTCCAGTGTTGTAAAATGCAATACCATTCTGATGACCCAGTCTTTGTTTACGATATATTTTTTAGAAATAATAACCTTACAGGATTCTCTCATTAGCTCCACTTTTATGAAACTTTATAAGACAGTTCCTTGCTGTTGGACAGTATTCATTGTTTTACACTCTCACTGAGTCCCTTGGATCTTAAAACATACGCTTCAAGTTGAGAAATTTTGCTTGTATTATTTATTCGGTAAACTTTTCCTTCTATCTTTCTGGAATGTCTCATATTCACATACTATACTTCCTGTTTTGAAATTCTAATTATCATGTATTTTTCTCTCCGATGAAGAGATGGGTTAGTATCTTTGTTTTTTATTCTACTTTTTCTTGTGCTGCCTTCATTATCTCTGTTTTCTCTTAGTTCCTGTTTACTTCATTGTTTTTCTTTCATGTTAGAGACTTTCCTCCGTATTTTTTGGTTCTGCTCATGTTTAAGAGTGAGGCAGCGAATGAGGCAGCGAAAAGCTCATTATAATCTTTGGGTGCATGCCAGAGAGATGTTGCTTGTTGGGTTTCACTGTAGCATGATGAACCTTTTCATTGGAGACCTATAAACCTTTGGTATCTGTAGTTTTGCTTTCACAGACTAGTTAATTTTCCCCAGAGAAAAATTCTCCAGCCTCCCATCTATTGAGATATTTCATGGCCGCCTATGTTCTGAGAACTGAGCAAGGCAGAGGGGACTTGCAGAGGGGACAATTTGGTATGCTGAACTTTACTTTTTCATGTTTTTGTTTTTAATATAGTTCCACATCTCCATCCTCAGCTATGTCTGGCCCCACTGAGTTTACAGCTTTCTGGTATAATTTCTGCAGAAAATGAACTCTTCAGCTGCTTCCAGGGTGGGATATGCAGAGAGGTAGTACCTGGATACAGATAGGAGAAAGGCTTTGGAAATTCAAGTGGTCCTTATACAAATTTTTAATTAATCCCCTTGTTTTCAACTCTACCCCACAGTAATGCCTCCAAAAGTTGTTAGTACCTTCTTTCCTGAACTTGTCTGAGGATCTAAAACAGAACTGGCTTTTGTCTTTTTGGTTTCCACTATCAATCACCATATCCCCAATTGCAAGTTTCAGTGCCAGCTTTCTTCACTCTTGAGTCTAATTCCCTTACAAATATTTTGTCAGGTTTTCAGGAAGGAGCAGAGATAGGGGATATCATGGGGGTAATCATGTTCAACTTGAATTTCATTAATTGCCTATTTAAGTAAATGTTTATTTGTGTAATTTAGGTCTTTGTATGAAAATTCTAGGACAGAGACCATGTCTTCTTGCTTGCCCTTGTACTTCATGTTGCAAGCACAGTTGATTGCATGAGTGAAATAAATAATTTGTAAG
This sequence comes from Indri indri, assembly GCA_004363605.1. NCBI lineage: Eukaryota > Metazoa > Chordata > Mammalia > Primates > Indriidae > Indri > Indri indri. The sequence goes on from RJWJ010003939.1 coordinate 48,508, forward strand.
GACTTCCAGCTGAACACTCAACAGTTCTAACAATGTCTAATTCTCCTTTATATTTCCTCTAGCACATTGTGTTTTTGGTTAAATTTCTGTTGGCCTGGATGATACCTGATGTTCCAAAAGATGTTGTGGAGAGAATCAAGCGAGAAAAGTTAATGACTGTCAAGATTCTCCATGACTTTGAGCTCAACAAATTAAAAGAGAACTTGGGACTTAATTCCGAAGACTTTTCTAAGCATTTCATGATTGAGGAAAGCAAAGTAAATCTGGCTAGATCAACAACCTAATCAGCATAATCAGCTAGCAGCTGGTTGTCTGTATCACTCCACTTTTTTCCCTGGGTTCCAGGCCAGAGGCCAGAAGCCATATGTCAGTTTTATGCTTTCTTTCTTTCTTTTTTTAAACTCAACGTTTTTATACACTTTTATAGAGGCCAACTTTGTGATGCTGGAAGAGTACCACTTTTCTGTTTCATTGGCTGGGCCCTTTGCAGATACCATTTTCTGAAGTCCTGTAAATGATTGTTGAAAGTGCATGTAGAATCAGAATATTGGGAAATCGTGGAGTGTTGCAGTTCAGAATGAAACACTGGACTTGGGCTGTCCCATCACTTTCCAGTGCATCTACATATTGTTATCGTCTTCTGTTGGGTTGTTTTATATCTCCTTCCTATCAAGAAAAATGTTGGGACGAAAAGAAAAGGAGCAAAGAGGCTGACTGAGATATGTATAACCTGCCATTTTAAAATGTGCAAATAAAAACCAAAATCAGATGACGTAAGAAAACTCACATATTCAAGAACTCACACATGATAGTGGGGGTTTGTTCCTGAAATTGTCCTGAATAAGTTAAACTTCCATCAGAATCTCAGTCCTTACTGATAAATGCAGAATTCATTTTTGCAAGAGACTGAACTTTTGAGTTTCAACAGAAAAACAACAATTCTGTTCTTAAAGATAACATTTCGGTCACAGTAGTTTCAAGACTGTGGATTGTCTTACCTGGAAAACACCATTAGAAAGGTGTTAGATTGTTTCAGGTTTTCAAGTAAAGATATTGTAGAGAAGTAAATGTGTTTTCTTAGTAGTTAAAGAATGCAAGACAATGTATATTGATTAATTTATCGACCTTAATCTACAAAATTGTTGAATTATTTTTTAAAAATCAGTTTTCTTCTGGAATGCCTATTTTGCATCTTGAAACTTTTTGAGCACTAGCTATTTGTATAAGTTAGTTACAAGTTATTTATGAAATGTGATCTCTTTACTTTAAAACAATCTCAAATCTTTTAACAAGTTTACAAACCTTTTCTATTGATGTATCACCTTGTACAATGCTGAGTGCCTTGTTCCTATGCCTTTGACACACGAGAAGTCATATTGTTGGTTGTTAATTCGATGTGATATAACTTCTCAAATGGAAGCTTATTTTAGAGAAACTGTCAGTGTGACAACAACCACAGAGTTTAATACCAAAAGAGGATCAACCAAGTAAGAATGAGGTGATGGACTTGATAGCTGAGTGAAAAAAATGTTTGTTGAATTATTCCTCTCACATTTAGGCCTGTGGTACATGTACAATTCTTATTCTTTTACTTTAAAAAAATACTCCTTATACACACACACACACACACACACACATTACTTCTAGAGTGAGAGATATAGTCCAATTATATAGTATTTGAATCTCTAGTTTGAAATTGCAATTCACTTCCAAAAGTGTAGTGTTTTTTAATCACATTCATAAGAAGAAACTTTATCACAATATTTTTTAAAATAGTGTTTCATTATCTAATGCTAATAAATTTTTATGGCATTTCCAGCATTTAATATATGACAGATGGTATTAAACTACTGATCAATAATAAGCATTTAGAACTGGGGATTATGGATTTTATAAAACTATGGGACAGTTACCTCAGTGTAGGTAGTACTGATTTGTCATCTACTAGGTAGACTTTATGAACATTTTTGGGTAATTAGAAATTTTCCCATTGGTAAAAGATGATTTTGTATGTGGATTTCATTTCTTTCCTGAGAAAACCCGTCAGGGTGACCATGAAATAAGCGAGAGATGCAGTATGTTTGGTTTGTCAAGTCAAACTCTGTGTCACTACAATATTGTGCATTGCATGCAGCTCACGTTACTTCCTTCCTGGGTTCTGATAAAAATAGGAAAGAGCATGGAAATTAGTTTCTTGGATATAAACTTTAATTTTTATGAAGTAAAAGTGTCTATAGAGCTAGATTGTAAAATGAATAAAGACAAATTTAACTCACAAAGTTATCTGTACACTGCAGTTTTAAAATAAACCAACCCAAGTGTTGGGTTTCTAGAGTTGATGGAACTAGCAAGGAAGGAAATTAAGATAAGTAAATAATTCCTATGATTTATAGATACTTTCCTTTTAAAATGTTATTTACAGATATTTTGTATTCACCTTTAAATTTCCTACCAAGAAGTTTCTCTTCATTTTACAGATTGTAAAACGAAATACAAGTATCCCTCACTTTCATGAAAGCTTGCTAACCAAAATCAGAGGCCAAACCAATTCAGGTATATTCCTCTCATCTAATTAAACCCATTGGTTGTTATGTGAGGTCTGAATTAAGGGCACCTGGATACCAAACAGAAGTTGCTATTAACCAGCATGGCAGGTGATTTTATTCTCCAATCAAACCCACATTTTTTTTCCCCCAGAAAATGTTCCAGGGAACATTTGAGGTTTTATGTAAAATAAAATTTTAAGTGCCAAAGCCAAAAAAATACTTAATTCTTTTCAAACGTCCTTTCTCATCCTTGCCTTCATCAATTTTTCTTTGCACACGAGAAGCTGAATCCACCTGAAAACAATTTATTTCAGAGGAATCCATCAAAAAGGGAGTTTCTTAGTTAAATGGAATGCTGTCTTATTTTTGCAGCCTATAATGACCACTCTTGGCTTTAATGTTCTTTTAACCAAGCCATTAAGCAAGTTATCAAAGTGGAAAAAAAAAAGAAGAGGAGGAGAAGGGAAAAGAAAAAGGAAGGGGTGGAGGAGGAGAAAGATGTGGAAGAGGAGGAGGAGGAGGGAGAAAAGAGAGTTCTTGCCTTATGAATCCTGGGTGTGTTTCCATGGGAGAGAGCAGTGTTCTGAGGAGGCTCAGTGTAGCTGAGAATGTAAGAGGCGTGTCTCTTTCCCAAGCCATCTAATGAGGGTGAAAGAAAAGCTAAAGAAATTTCAACTTGATAACTAATATGTGTTAAAAGTAAAACTTAAATTCCAAGCCGACTTTGTAGTGTCAGATGCTGTGAGAAGCCATGGATCTCTGTAGATTGACTCCAGTTGAAGGTGAGGAAGTTGTACTGTCCATTCAAAAAAGGAATCTACTGTTTTGAAAGGACTTCTTTCATATCTTTTAAATTGATAATAGTTATGTAATTGAAGAACGTTATCAAGGAAAATAGCACTGCAAGGAGTAACATTGGCGAGGCTTAGAAGTCAGAATGAATCGCTGTAACTATTGTGTTATTCTTTTTCTAGACAAATTTTGACTTTTCTATTTTTATGTCATTTATTCCGGCGTTATGTAAAAAATTGGTGAAAATGTTAAAAAGAATAGTGTGGTTTAATTTGTGTGAGATACCTGCTTACATCCCCCCAAAACCTTTGACTAGGTACATCTGCTATGCGTGAGATATCTGCCTGGGTGTTAACCCATAAAATCAGAAAATAAGTGCTCCTTTTTCTTTTCTTTCTTTATTCCAAGTGTTTTGTTGGTTTTTTTTTTTCCAGGAAGGAGGATATGTAGGTATGCAGGGAAAGTTGTCATAAGAAACATGTACATAAATCTCAGATTCAAATTCACACACAGCGAATAAAGTAATACTTAATTTCAAACTTCGTTTTGACATAAACTCTATTTATTCTTACAGTAAAATGTTAATATAATTTTTTATTTAGTTTGAGTACTCTTAAGTTTTTAAGTCATTTCTGTTGTTGTTTAGAAATGTTAACATATGTATGTATAGCACATTTAGTTCGGGAAATTACATGCTTAGCACATTTAGAGATGAAAATTCCTTTAAGTAAGAAGCTGGATGATCCAGAAAAATTGGAGAAAGTGGTAGTTTTTGTTGTTTTGCCTATTTTTTTTTTTTTTCTACTTTGGAACATGATACGGATGAACAGAAAGGCCCAAAACTAGTATGAAAACTAATATGTTGAAATAGTTTCCACTTTTTTTTTTCTGGTCACATCTTTTCCAAAAAGAAGTACACAACCACCTTCATCAAAATTATCTGGGCTGCTTGTTAGAAAAGCATGTCTCTAGGTCCTATCACAGATCTCTAGAAACAGTCCTCGGAGAGAAGCTTTTAAAATCTCCAGGGTTCCTTTTGTGGGAAGGATAAGACTGATGAGAATTTCATAAGATGCCAAATTCCCTGGCCTAAAGCATTTTTATATAACTCTTAACATTAATTTGTCGGTCCAGCCCATTAGGGAAGTATGACAAGGCGTGTAGAGTCAGGATTTCCAAATTTGTAGAACTGCTCTAATCCTGTGGCGTGTAGAAGTAGTTGAGATCTTACCACCTAAGCGCCCTAGACCTTTAGTTTCTACAAAGAAGAAGAAAAGAAGAAGAAAGATTAGATTAAATATGTTCACTTTTGCCAATATATTCAAGAGAAGAAAAGTGCACACTGGCCAGAAATTAAGGCAAATACATTATATTCTAAATATTGAGTAGAACAAACATTGTCAAACAGGGTTTGATCGGGAAAGCAAAACTGCTATGAATATTATGGAATACGAGGTTTGTTATAGATAACAGGCCTTTTGGATTTGTGGAAGGAACTGGAAAGTACTGGTCTGGAAGGAAGATTTGGAGTGTGAGAGAAAAGGCACCTTTCACCCTTCCTGAAACGCCACGCTGGGTAAACGAATCGGAGCTTGAGGTGCTATCCAGGTGCTGAAGTGAGACTGGGAAGGAGAGCTGGTGCAGAAATCTGTGGGGAAGTGTGACATCTGCGTAGCTACTGCTCTGGGACTCTGCAGCCAAGCTTCACGCATGGGCTTGGGGCCCCCTGCTGGTCAGGAAGAGCTGGATGTGGCGTGGAAAAGAATGAGGGCAGGATAGAGCCCACTAGATGTTTTCTGCACGTCCTTTACTATATCTGTCCTCAAAGACCTTTGGAGGGAAGTGACTGCTGCTTTCCCTCTGTCTGCGTCTTGTGCAAGTCTAACCTGACACCAGATACGGAAAAGACTCCTGGGAAATGCACCTCCAGCTTCACCTAAGTTGACACAGTACAAACTACCATATAGCGCCCCCCGAAAAAAGTAGGGCTATTGATTATTTGAACAACATGATTAACAAAATAGATTTAATTTGCCTTCATCAAAGATTATACTCAATAATTGAGGAATAGGAGTTTCTTTACAAGCACATTCTAAACATTTACAAAATCTGCTCAAGTACCAGGCTGTGAATCTGAGCAGATTTCAAAGGATTAAAATGAAGCAGATAGTTGTTTCTGTCCACAATAAAATGAAATTAGAAAACAAAATAACAAAGAGATGACTATTATGTAACAAATTTTGAGATAACCCGTGGATCAAAAAAGTCATCAAAATAAAATTTAGAAGGTAATTATATGGTACCAAAAATGATGCACAGGTCAAATTTTGTGGGATATGCTAAATAACATCTTATAGGTAGTTTTTGACAAGCGAAGCTTCTAAAGAAGTTAGAGAACAGAAATATAAACAAAAAGAAAGTAAAAAGAAGAAAAAGTCAATTTAAGAGGAGAAATTAATGAAAAGCATATAGAAAACATAATTCTTAATGGGAACATATTAGACTCATCCCCTTTATAATCAGCAATAAGAAATCACACTTCCAGCAATAGCCTGGATTTTGCTCAGACTCTTGTAAGCCTGAGAACCACTGGAAAAATTGGGTAAAATGTTAAAAAATTTAATTGAAAGTATCGGAAAATTGCCAGACAAAGGGGCCTTGTAAAACCAATAACTAAGAGAGGAGGAAAAACAAAGAGAAGTAAGTCTGGTTTATGTGGCAATTTTTCCCCTTGAGGAAATTGGAGATTCCAAAAGCATAAACAATACCTAAAACGGAGAAAGATTCAACTGAACTTTCAACAGACTTGGGGCTTGGGAGAAATATTTAAGTTTAGGGCCCCAAAGAGATAAGAAACCCTGGTAAAATCCTGGCACTTTCTGTTGAGATGTTAAATATAAGGACACAGAAGAGTTGACAGTAACAGAATGGAAAAGAGATGTTCCCCTGGAAACACTAAAATAAATAAAACATCTGTATTAATATCAGACAAAGCAGATTGTGAAGCAAGGTATAATATGAGAGATTGAGATATTTTATAATGTTAAAATGATAAAGAATACATAATGATTCTAAACATGTATTCATCTAATAACATATAGGAAAACATAAAAGCAATGTTGACAAAACTAAAAGGGATAGTAAACCCACAATTTTATTTGGAAATGTGAACATGCTCTTAATGACTGATAGACCAAAGAGGTGGAAAATACAATAAGGATATAGAAAATTTAACAATGTAATATATCAGCTTGACAACTGAATATATATGAAATTCCATCCAACAGTGGCAAAATATACATTTTTTTCAAGTATACATGGAAAAAATGGAACATATCTTTGGCCATAAAGCAGACAAAGTTAATTTCAAAGGACTTAAACCATCCCGAGTATTTCTCTGACCATAGTGAATTAAACCAGAACCCAATAGCAGAAAGATAATTGGAAGAGCCCCAAAATGTTTGGAAATAAAGCAAGCAACACAATTGACAATCCCATATGGACCACAGAAGAAACCCCAATGGATGTTAGATAACATTTGAAAATAAAAATGAATATTGACATTTTAAAATGTGTGGGAAGCAGCTAAATCACTGTTTAAGAGAAATATATAGAGATCTTAATGCACATCTTTAAAAACTTATGAAAATCAATTAAGCTTATAACTCAAATATAATGGGGGAAATGAGCAAACTAAACCCAAAGAATGGAGAAAATAAAATATTAGTATTATTATAAATGAATGAAATAGAAAGCTTACATTAGAGAAATGAACAAAGACAAAAGTTGATTCTCTGAAATGATTAACAAAATTGATAAGCACCTAACAAGAAATGATCAAGAAAGAGAGACACAAATCTTAAATTGCTGAAATCAGGAGAATATTTTCATGACTTGGTGTAGGCAAAACAGTAACCATTAAAGAAATGGTAGATAAATTTGACTTCTTCAAAATTAGAAAATTCTGTTGAACAGAAGACAACATTAAGATTGTGAAAATACATGTCTTGGATAATGATAAGATTATTTTCAAAATAAAAGGCTCATACCTGGAATATATAAAGAAGTTTAATAAGTCAAAGAAAAAGACTGTCGGCTCAATTTTAAAAGTGGGCAAAAGAATTTCACCAGACATTTCACAAAAGAGGTTATCCAAATTGGCAACAAAATATGGACAGGTGATCAACATAGTTATTCCTAAGAGAAAAGCAAATTAGGCACATTCCCTAGTAGAATGAAAAACAGTAAATCGACTGATAATACTGAGTGTTGGGAAGGATAAGGAGAAATGCAATTCTCTTATACATTGCTAGTGAGACTGAACATTGTTGCTAATTCTTTAAAGTTAGTATGAGCTACTAAATCTAAACTTAAGCTTACCCTGTGGTCTAGCAGGGTCTAGTACTTATGTCCACCAAAAGACATGTAAAGAATGTCCATAGCAGCTTTATTCATAATACTATAAACTGGGTACAAGCTAAAAATCCAACTACAATATAATGGAGAATTAAGTTGTATTATATTAATTAAATGGAATACGTAACAGCAATGAAAAAATGAAGTTACCCGTGGATAAATTTGACAAACATTGAAAGCTCAACACAAAGAATGTTTAGTGCATGTTCAGTGCATGTTTAGTGTATATGTGCTACACAAATACAAAGTTTAAAAAGAGACAAAAAGTAATCTATGATGGTAAAAATCAGAATAACAGTTACTTTTGGGGGGGGTTACCATTTGAGAATATGCATGAAGGAGCTTCTTGTACTGGAAAAGTTCTATACTTTCATTTGAATTGTGGTTACACATTTATGTACGTATCAACTCATTAAACCGCACACTCATTTTTTTCACTACTGTATGTAAGTTATACATTAATAAAAAACATGGAAATTATAACCATGGAACAGAAGAAGACATTTACGACATATATTTCTGACAAAGCCATATACACAATGTAGGTTTGGAAACTGCTACAAATGTATAAGAGAAAGACAGCCAGACTATTATAAAAATGGTCAAGAAACTTAAACACGCGCTTCAAAAAATATTTCCAAATAGTCAATAAATACGTGCAAAAGTGGTGAACTTCATTAGTATCCAGAGAAATTTAAATTAAAACAATGAACTACTAAAAGTACTAAAATTAAAGCCTGTGGGTGTTCATGATGTTCTATTTCTTATCCTGGGTATTAATTAGTCAGATGTGTTCACTTTGTGACAATTCATTAAGCAACACACTTATAATTTGTGTACCATTCTTGCTACACTATCCTTTAATAATAATTTTAAGCCAGGAAAAATATGAGAATTGCTGCTATGATAATAGAAGAGTACATCGGCAAAACAAAACAAAAGCAACAGTAACTAGTACAAACAACAAAAAGACTTAGTAATTCAGTAAGATATAAAATTATGTGGCCTTCATATACAATAACTAGCTTATGTTTTAATGAGCATTGAAGTGCTATTTATAATAACAACCCAATTATTAAGAAATGTACAAACCCTATATAATGAAAATACAAACCAATCCTGAAAAACATGAATTATGTGAGGACAATTAAAAAGATACACATGTCTTAGAAAGGACCAAACAACTTCATAAATGTCAATTGTATCCAAGCTAATATATAAGCTAATTTTTTTCTTGGAACCAGATACATTTTTGTTCAAGCTCATTTGGGAAAATAAGCAAGAGAAATTCTGAAAAAGAAGAAAAATTGTAGTGGGAGCCTAGTCTAACTAGATATTACAACATACTGGACATAGTGAAAAAAGGAAAATCTCCATAATTGAGACCTGTGTTGTTCACATGACAAGAAAGCCTGATAGAACAGAATGGAAAGTCTCAGTACAGATCAAAATGCATAGGGTATGGAAAGGGTAGCAGTATCTAATCATGCTGAAAAGGTCAATATATATTAGGACATTTTGGTAGCCGTTTTGAAAATATATAATATTAGATTTATACCTGACAATGTATTTCAAAGTAAACCTCAAATGGATCAGAGATCTTAATGTGAAAAAAATGAAACTATCAAATACTAGAAGAAAATATGAATTAATGTCTATAGAAGAATGGGGGGAAATTTTCTATTACTATATATGATGAAAATTTAGCAGCATTTAAAAAATTGATGATAAAATAAAAGAAATTGCAAGGTCAAGTAACCGTAAGCAAAATCAAAGAACAAATATTAAGCCATTACAAAACACTCATGACTTATAAGCAAGTGACTGAATTCCCTACTGGATAAAGAGCTCTTAACAATTCAGAAAAGACCAAAATCCAAAGGAGTATTGCATAAACATTTGAAGAGACAAGTCATGGAAAAAGTAAGATAAATGATCCTTAAATTCATGAGAAGATGCCCAACCTCACTTATTGTAAGAGAAATTAAAACATGCCTCACCCATCAGACTAGAAAAATGCAAACAGATAACTGAAAACACTCTTCGGTGGCGAGTTTTGGAAAAGTAAGCACTCTTATCCATCCCTAGTGTGACTCTCAATGTAGTCATGAAAATAATGAGGTAAATATTTCCTAGATATGGAATAAACATCAGAATATATAATTAATGGAATGGAATTATATATACTCTGCTATCTTTTGTGTAGGGAAAAGGGGAAATAATGTATAAGAGAATATACGCAAATGATTCTACTTCCTCCTCCTTCTCTTTTCCCTTCTTTATCCTTCTCTTCCTTTCCCCTCTTTTCCCTTCCCTTCCTTTCTGGAACAACACAATCTTAAAGTCATTAAGTGGGCAAGGTAATTTAGGTGTCTGAGCTGGAGGTTGGAAAGTGCAGGAACCACAGTGGTTATAACACTGGCATTATAAACAAAAAACTAACATGATGGAATGGGACACTATATTTGAAAATCATATATCTGATAAGGGGTTAACATATAAAATATATAAAGAATTCGAACAACTCCATAAGAGTTGAGTAAGAAAACAAGTAACCAGGTTTAAAAATAGGCACAAGATTTGAATAGACATTTCTCAAAAGAAGACATAAAATGGTCAAGAGATATATGAAAAAATGCTCAAAATCACTAATCATCAGAGAAAATGCATATTAAACCACAGTGAGATATCCTCTCACACATTTTAATGGCTATTATAAAAAAGACAAAAGATAACGAGTGTTGGCAAGAATGTAGAGAAAAGGAAACCCTTGCACCCTGTTGGTGGGAATGTAAATTAAGACAGCTATTAGGGAAAACTGTATCAACATTTCCCAAGAAATTAAAAATAGAACAACCATATGATCCAGCAACCCCACTACTGAGTATATATGCAAAGGATATGAAATCAGTATGTCAAAGAGATACCTTCACTCCCATTTTCATTGCAGCATTATTCACAATAACCAAGATATGGAATCAACCTAAGTGTCCGTCCATAAAAAATGGGTAAAGAAACTGTGGTATATAATGGAAAAACAAGCACCACATGTACTCACCATCAAATTGGTATTAACTGATGAACACTTAAGTGCACATATAGTAATGACATTCATCGGGTGTCGGGCAGGTGGGATGGGAGATGAGGGGATGGGTATATATACACACCTAATGGGTGTGGTGCGCACTGTCTGAGAGATGGACACACTTGAAGCTCTGCCTCGGGTGGGGCAAGGGCAATATGCATAACCTAAACATTTGTACCCCTGTAATATGCTGAAATAAAAAAAATTAAAAAAAGAAACTGTGGTATATAAACAACAATGGAATACTATTCAGCCTCAAAAATAAACAAAATCCTGTCATTTGTAACAAGATGGATGGGGGACATTATGTTAAGGGAAATAAGCCAGGAACAGAAAGACAAATATGATATGGTCTCACTTACATATGGGGTGTAAAACAGTCGAATTCATAGAAACAGAGAGTAAAATTGTGGTTACCAGAGTCTGGGGTGTGTGGGGCATTGGGAAGATGATAGTCAATGAACACAAAGTTTGGCCAGGCATGGTAGCTCATGCTTGTAATCCTAGAATTCTGGAAGGCTGAGACAGGAGGATTGCTTGAGGCCAAGAGTTCGAACACAGCCTGGGCAACAGCAAGACCTTGTCTCTACAAAAAATTGTAGAAAACTTGTGAAACTAAAATAAGGTCTGTAGTTTAGTTGTTAGTATTGTGTCATTGTTAGCTCTCCGCTTTAGACAATTTTACTGCAATTGTGTAAAATGGTAATGTTAGAGGAAGCTGGGTAAAGGTTATATGGAACTATCTGTACAATATTTGCAACTTTTCTGTAAGTCTGAAATTATTTCAAAATATAAAATTTAAAAAACTAATAACATTTCGTGGACAATTAGAGAAATTTGAATAATGGATTTAATATTAGATATTAATTACCATTAATTCTGATAAGGTATTTTGGTTAAATAGGAAGAATACCATTATTCTTAAAAGATGCACATTGATTCTTGGGAGGCAGAGGTGGGAGGATTGCTTGAGGCCAGGAGTTTGAGACCAGCCTGGGCAACATAGCAAGACCCCCATCTCTAAAAAAAAAGAAAAAAGATGTAAAAAAGGATAAAGTGACATGATGTCCACAACTGAATATCAAATGGCTCATCGACTACATACATAAATACATAAGAGCAAATGACTCTAATTGTTAAAAACTGTTGAATCTAAGTAGTGAGTGTACTGTGTCATTTCATTATACTATTTTCAAGTTTTTATACATTTAAAAGTGTCAAAATAAAAAATTGCTTTAAAAAAGCCCACAATTACTCTTTCTATTCAACATGGATGTTTTATTTAGAAAAATATAGATAAAAAGAAGAAAGTGTGTAATACTCATAAAGCAAGAAACAAAACTATTATTTGTACCTAACTCTATCAATTTACAGGAAATATAGGGGTCAGAGGGACATATTAAACATCATGGAGCCACCAAAATCCAGGCTAAAAAAAACTCCATCCGACCAATAACTGGCTTTCTTTTGCAAATAAATCCCCAGGGAAAAGAAGAGAGGTGGCGGGGAGCTTATAGATTAAAAGGAGTTTAAGAGACCTATCATTCAAGTGTGTATCTTCTTTAGATCCTGATTTGAACAAACTGCAAGAAACGGAGGAGGAAGAGGAGAGAAAGGAGAGAAAAGAGAGAAAAGAGGAGGGAGAAAAGTTTGAGAAGCAGCAGCACAAATATGAAGGAAACAAATTTGAGCAATGACTAGTGTTATCTCGAAATGGATTATCAATCATTTTTAATTTTTACGTATGATAATGGCATTATGGCCATGATTTTGAGAGTACACATCTTTTAGAACTATTTCCTTAATATTTTCAGGTAAAATGAAATGCTGCCTAAGATTTTCTTCAAAATAATTCTGCATTGGGGAGGAGAGATGAAATCAGAGGGAACATGAATAGAAGAAGATTACCAGGTGTTCTTAGTTGTCAAAGCTCAGTGAAGCGGGATTTTGGGTTTTGAAAACCAGTCTTTCTACTTTTGTATGTGCTTAAAATTTTTTCAGTGAACATTTGAAAAAAAGAACACAAAAACTGTGTACTTACCAGCGAGTTCCAATTTCACTCTAGAAACCTCTATTGAAAAAGTTACAAACTCGTGAACTGTAGATGTAGGTAGGAAGTTGGTAGTTCAATGACATTCTATTCATTGCAGCATTGTTGGTGATAAGCAAATACAGGGAAAAACTTCACAGTAATTAGTAAAAAGAATATTAAATAAGTTAACATTAAATGGCATTAACACAATCCATTTATTAAAATTAATATGAACATTCTACAATATTCGTTGAGTTAAAAAACCTATTTACAAAACAGTATGTGTAATCTCACTTGTGTACAGCTGAGTTCTCAATTTAACTCACACTAGAAACTGAGATAAGCAACAAAAATATTTTAATTACTCTCATCTTGATCGCCACCTGCTGGTTATCAGGGAGAAATACAATTTTTGATGTTTCTAGGTTTCCAACTTGGTTGGATCCAAAGAGGTAAACATGTAGGTGGGTTTCAGTAATTCCAGGGCAAAATGCTCAGTCTCTCAGACAGCCTACCTCCCCTAATTCTTTTACCGCAAATATGATGTCCAAGTTTATTAGTGGTAGGAAATATGGAATAGGAAAAGAAGGGGCTAGGGTGGGGGTGGGGGGTTGGTTTCTTTGGAGCATGTGCTAGCTGCAGGCTACTGTTTTTTTTTTTGGCAAAATAACTCTTTTAGGTCTGGTCACCGGGAGCCCTGCTGAAGTCCTGTGGCAAATGAACCTGTAATATATTCTTTTGACTCGGATAATACTTCCCGGGAGGAGTAACTATATTCCACCTGCCAGCTCTACTCTCCTTTAGGTTTTGTTAGTTAAAAGCCTCTAGGTTTATGTAATGTGTCCCATATATTCCCTGGTCTGGTGTTCTGCTATCAGCCTCTGTGAAATAACACCCTCATTCTTCCATGATTCACTCAATGCAAGCATAACAGGTTCTTACCTTAGGATCCACTATAAGCAAAAATTGAGGGAGGCTTCAGGAAGACAAGCATGTATGTTGTCTGATCAGACCCACACACCCCTCCTTGCGATTATGCTGAGCTGGCACATACTAATGTGGAGTCCTCTGTGCAACTTCCTAATTTGCTACTAGAGACCCCAACTGGAAAGTCGGGCAATTACTCCCATGCTTTCAGTGTTCCCTCACTTTTTGCAATAGGGATGTGGGTATAATACTGTATTTAAGTTGTGATTTCAAGGAGTGAGAGAGTGAGGCGGGGAATAAATCGCGGGTTTGTCAGTGGATTACCATTATGGGAAACTGGAGCTCAGTCTCGCTGACCACCCTCCAAGAGACTGAAACGAATTACACACTGAGAGATGAACAAGATGAGGTCTTTATGCACCAACTTCCCTCCCTCATTGATTGAGGACTGTTTGTAGGAATAATAATTCCTCCGCAGTCCTAGCTGCCCCACCCAGCCGAGTACATTCCTATAGCCAGAAAAAAGTATCATTAAGGTAAAGAAATGCAAGTACGTGAGGTATAATGCCATCAGGCTTTATGGAAATGGCCCACCAAAACTGCAGGTAAACTCCAGGTGAGTCAGGGGCGATGGGTGAGGCACCAATGGTATCAGCTTACATCCCCTCACCTTATTAGTATTCTTTTCTAGACTGAAGCCTAGAAAGAGAAAATTGAGATTCATGTCTGATCAATATGCTTTTCTCCTTCCGACTTCATCTTTATTATCACCATCTTCCATAGCTACAAGCAGTGAGATTTCCACTTTGTCATACCTTGTTTCTCCCCAATTCTAAATCCAGTCTTGTGTAGCTTTAATGCCAAACTGATGCCAAGCTTTTCTCTGTGTACTGGAAGAACTCTGTGGGTGACTCCTCTGGGATTAGCTCTTGATTCGTTAAATGGAAGTGGAGTAGATTTATTTAAAAAAAGAACCCCAGCCTTATTGAGATATAGATGCATACCGTAAAATTCACTCATTTAAAGCTGTTTGTCTATTATGAATAATGCTCACTTTAACCATTCATGAACAGGTTTTTGCCTGGACACAGTTTTCACATCCCTTGGCTATAGACCTAGGAGTGGAATTGCTGGGCCGTATGGTAAATCCACGTTTAATTGTTTGAGAAACCTAATGAATTTAGTAGATACTTAGCCTTTCACTATATATAGTGCCTATATTTCAAGATTATTAAAGTCTTACCTTATATTTTGCCTTTGCATTCTTCTTTGAATAAAAATTACTCCAGCTGGACAAACATCTTATTCTGACTAAGGTGAATATTGCATACTTAGAAATATAGAAGAGTACACAAATAATTTTCAAAATATTGTATTTACAGATGTCAAAAATTATGAGTGTATGAACTTGAAGAAGCTTAGTAAGGGCACACATCAAAGTGTCGACAGTGGCTTCTACAGAGTAGGATGAGGGAGGTACTTCCATTATTCACTTTCTGAAATTGGTTATTTCTTAGATTTCATTACAATGAGTATATAACATTCATTTTTAAGGCTTAGATGATCACTGTGTATGATGAAAATTAGTCAAAATGTTATGAAATTTAAATATTCCTCTAGAAAGGACTCCTATATTTAGATCACATTAGGTGAACTCCTTTCAGTGATATCTTAACTGAGTTATGATTTCAAATTTGAAAACTGGAAATATGCCAGGGAAATTTTCACTGCATTGCTGTAAAACTATTGTTGAGATCATAGACTGTTAAGCTATTAATCTTTTTAATAATTTCTGTGTATGGTCCTCCCTCTCTGAGGTAATTTTTTAAGCTCAAGGTAATGTCACATCCCTTGTGGAATTACCATGAAAGCTTTGATTTCCTCTTGGCCCTGGAGGCCAGAAATCTCAAGAATAAATTTGATGGCATAACTGACCAACTCATTTCATCATCATCATCATCTTTATCATCATCATTGCAATCATCCCTTGAACATTTATTTCGTTCCAGACATTGGTCTAGAAACTTAAAGTACATGATCTTATTTAATCTTCTCGAGAAGTTTTAAAGATGGGTTTAATTATCTTTGTTTCATCCTTGAAATCACTAAGTCCTAAAGATGTTGAGTAACCTGCTCAAAGTTACATAATTTGTGTCAGAGCAAGAATTTAATCTAGGTCAGCCTTATTCCAACATTCATCTTCTTAATCAATTAGAACTTTTTAAATTGCAAACAATAGAACACCCCAACCAAGCTGGCTTTTTTGAAAAAGTACAATGAAAAATACCTTTTATTCCATATCAGTTAGAAAGGTGAAAAGAAAGACGTTCTTTCTTGTGTTTAGCACTGGAGTATTTCTTTCACCTCACCGTACAGTTGTAACAGCTCTTAAATTCTCTGCCACAATCTAGTCTGAGGAATGTTGATCATCTTATTAAAACATAGAACATCAAATTGATCCACCACTTTGATAACATCCTGCTTATTAAATTAGCATATATTTTGTATGCTAACATAGATAAGCTTGTTCTAAACTTTATATAGAAAAGCACAGGAACTAGAATACTAAAACCATTAAACTTTCATTGAAGTTAAGATTTACAGGATAGCCACAGTAATCAAGACAGCATGATATTGGTGGGAGAATAGAGATACAGATTAATGGATTAGAAGAGAGAATCCAGAAATGGGCCCGCACAAATATGCCCAACTGATTTTTGAAAATGGTACAAAGCAGTTCAATAGAGGAAGAATGGTGTTTTCAACATAGCCAGAGCATTTGGACATCTATAAGCAAAAAAACCCAAAGAGCCTTGACCTGAGTGTCTCACTTTATATAAAAATTTACTCAAAATGGATATTATACTTAAAATGTGAAATGTAAAAGTGTAAAACTTTTAAATAAGAAACAGGAGAAAATATTTAGGACCCAAGGTTAGATAACTTAGTGTTGAACTTGACACCAAAACCATGATCTACGAAAAAAGAGGTTTTATAAATTGAAGAGCATCAAAATTAAAAGATTTTGCTCTGTGAAACATCTTATGAAGAGGACGAAAATGCAAGCTACATACTGGGAGAAAACATCTTAAAACACATATCCTACAAAGAACTTATATAGAGAGGATATATAAAGAACTCCCAAAACTACAGTAAAAAAAAAAAATAATAATGACAATCAAATTAGAGAATGGAGAAAAGACATGAACATTCACTTCACTGAAGAGAGTATACAGATGGAAAATAAGTACACGAAAAGATATTCAGCATCATTAATCATTAGAAAAATGTGAATTAAAACCACAATGAGATATCAAAACATGCCTATAGGAATGGTTAGAATAAAAAGTACAAACAGTGATAACACCAAATACTGGTGAGGATGTGGAGAAACTGAATCACTCTGATTGCTACTAAGAATGTAAAATGATATAGATACTTAGGAAAATAATTTTTCAATTTCTTATAAACCTAATCATATGCTTACCATAAGACTCAGCAATCACATTCTTGGGCATTTATTCCAGAAAAATGAACACTTATATTTACATAAAAGTAATATATGAATGTTCATAGCAGCTTTATTCATATTAGCCAAAAAGTGGAAAAAAGCCACGTCACGTAGGTGTGAATGGTTAAACAAACTTGGCACATCCATACAATGGTAACTCAGCAATGAAAAAACAATTGATACACACCACACCTTGGATGGCCCTCAAGGGAATTGTATTGAGTAAAATAATCAGTCTCAAAAGGTTGCATACTGTGGGATTCTATTTATATTACAGTCTTGAAATTATAAAACTGTCAAGATAGAGAATATCTTAGTGGTTTTCAGGGGTTAGCAGAAGGGTGTTGTGTCTATAAAAGAGGACATGAGGAATCCTTATAAGACACCTGTCCTGTTTCTCAAATGTCATGGTGTTCACATAGATTCAGATCCCTAAAGTTTCAGACCAAAGCAATGCTGTTTTCTGAAAATAACTAATTTTTAGAGAAATAGCTTTTGTCTTGCTACTGGGTCCTGGTAAAGACTAAAAACCTGTCTGTTCATAGCGGATCAACTGTCTATGTGACCTGAGATGCCCGTGGTGAACAGTGTTGTCTGATCTGGCATCCATAAAGTTGGAAGTTCACAGCAGCACTCATTGTCAAGCAGAATGGGAACCAGGAGATTAAGCTCAGTCATCTGCTAGAAGCATATGTAAATCACATGAGCAGGTAGATCTCCCAGGGCATCTATTCCTACAGCATTCCCACCATTCCATCAACCCACACCTATGAATTCCTGAAGAGTTTTCTTCAGCTAGTTGAATGCATGGCATGGAAGTAGACCACTGTAACAGTACAGTCACACATAAAGGTGTGACTCGCTCTGAGAGAGCAGGGCTTGAAAGGTAGAATCAAGATGTCTGCATCACTTGTCATTGCAGCAGGAAGATTGCAGGGTGGAGACAAGCTACAAGCCCTGTACCTTGCTGAGTTTCTTTGTGTTGCAAAAATGCTCTTTCTGGGAAGACAGGTGACCTTGCTTCATATGGAGAGATAATATGTGGAAGGGAGAAAAAATATATAGAGTTAAGTGAAAGATATTTAAAAAAAAAAAGATGACAAATGGGGGCATAACTTAAAAACTCGACACACAACGTCTATTCATAAACACTTGCTTTTCATACTGGAACTGCAAGTGGGGTTACCATTTTTTTTCTTTCTTCCCTCACTATTTGTGTTCTTTTATTCTTTCTCTTACTCTTTGTTTCTTCCTTTCCTTCTTCCTCCTCTTCTTTTCTTTCTTTCTTTGTCCTCTCTTTTAAGCATCTGATCAGAGGAACTCAGTAAAACTTACTACTGAAAACTGCCTCACTCCTTGTTCAAGAGATGTAAAGATGTTCTAACTGTCTCTTCCAAGACCAATTTTGCAGAGTCAGAACATAAAGTTTTGAAGGAGAAAAAAACCCAAAAACATAAAATAATTCCTCAGCTCTGCAGAAAGATGGTCTGCAACACAAATGAGCAGAAATTATCTATCAGCTTTTACATAGTAAGTTTTTACCGTTCTTTTAATCATTTTATATCTAATGTTTATCAATACATTCAAATTTCATTTAATATTTTCACTGTTCCATTTTACTGTATTTTTACCAAGTAATGTATACAAAACAGAAGCACAAAAATATTAGAAAACAGTTTAAAATGCAGATGAACAAGGCTTTGTAGGGAAAAAAGGATGGGTATCCAAGGAAATTTAAAGTTTGCTGTCATCATAGGTGCTATTAATCTACATTACTGGCAGAGAAATATGAAGTCACATCCTATTTATTAAGTAGGGGAGGATGCAGTTTATATAACAGCATGCTCAACATGAGCCTATGTCAGTCAAGATAGTTTACTTAGCTGAGATACAATCACTTAAAACCAGACATTTGTTATCTCCAGTAGAAGTCTTACAGATAGGCAGTTCCAACATGTGTTCATTGTTTCAATTATACTAGCAAAAACACAAGCTCATTCTTTCTTTCCACTCTGCCATCCTTATTTGGTGTTTTTTATCCTTATTCTCATCATTTCATATTACAAGATGGCTACTCTGGCTCTAGGTGCCATGTTGGTATTTGAAACAGGGAACTTAGTTGGAAACAGCAAACTCACTCTCTCTAGTTTGAGCTTAAAGGTGATTTATTGTATATTTATTAGCTCATGAAACCATTGCAATGGTGGGAAAAAAGACTCTAGACTCAGCTTTGATGAGAAGATCCCTAAATCCCACCACAAAACTGTCTGGAAACTTCAGCCACTGGCATTGCTTAGCACTAAATTTCAGGAACTTCATTTCACTGAAACTTGAGTTTACCACCACACCTGCATCAAGAATGTCACCCTAGCAACTGGGTGACTAACTGTCCAGGTTTGCCTGGGACTAAAGGAGCTCCTAGGAACACAAGATTTTGAGTAGTAAAACTGAAAATCCTGAACAAACCAAGATGAGTGAGTTACTCTAACTCACTATCACTAGGAAACTACCACCATTGCTACTAATGATACCCCAATCCAGATACTTCAACCATCAACCACTCATGGTAACACATGGAAACGCCACACACAGCTTGTTTCCTAACAGTGCTCACTTCCAAATCATTCTCATGAGGGTGTATCTGACAGATGGGGCTTACACTGTATGCCTATCCAGTTACAAGATCCTAACCTCTACACCAGGCAATTCAAAAGAAAATGGATTGTCATAAACATTATAAATACCTACTTCACAGGATGTGGGGGCAGTGACAGTAAGTTTTGCCCCTGTACCTTCTTGTTCTATGGGAAATAGAGTAGATTTCCCAGAAGCCCTTGCTGGCCCAGAACTGGGTTACATAGCCAACTGTAGCTGCAGAGGAGACTTGAAAAGCGAGTACTGGGATCCCAACCCCAGGGCAAGGACCCAAGAGAGGAAGGAGTTGGAAATGGCACTGGAGGAGTCAACCAACAATGTCTGCTGCAAAGAAACTTATATGAATTTGCATACCTTTTTCTATATACCGTCTATAGCAGTAGATTTTTGCTGTTGTTGTTGTTAGCTTTTACTTAAAGACATGATATGCAGATAATCATCATCAGAATTGCCTCAGATTGTTAAAAATCTCCTGATATTTTAGATTCAGAATTGCGAGTTCACTAAGTCCCAATCCCCGGGAGTCAAGGTCTGAAGGAATCTGCAGTGTTACAAAGCTTCCTGAGTAATTCTGATACACATTAAAATCTGAGAATTACCAATATATACAGAGAGTTGCCGAAATGTAAACAGGAGCTATAATTTGGTGGTAGGGTTTTAGGTGAATTTAGAATTTTATTCTCTTGTGTTACTGCTCGAATTTTTAGAATAAAGCAGTTTTTAAATTTGAAAAGGATGAGTCAAACAAAAACACTAATAATTTGCTCAAAGTAAAATGAAAGAAAGACTTAAGTAATGAATAAATATATGGATGGCACAGCATGAGGATGCAGAATAAGAAGACCCTACAGAAATAATGCCAAATTTCATATACTGATGGCACACAATGGAAAAGTGATGGCATAGGTCCAGAAGCAGGTTGAGCACAAAGGATTGTACCCAAGTTGTGTGTAGACTATGACTTTGAATGATTTGGCCTAGAAAAGGGGAGGTTAAAAAAAGTGAGGAAATGGCTGGACATGGTGGCTAGCACCTGTTATCCCAGTACTTTGGGAGGCTGAAGCAGGAGGAGTGCTTGAGGCCAGGAGTTTGAGAACAGCCTGGACAACATAGTAAGATCCCATCTCTAAAAAAAATTTTTTTTTAATTTCATGAAATTATGGGGGTACAAACATTTTGGTTACATGTTATGACTTTGCCACATCCCAACCATAATTTGAGACGTGCCCTTTCCCCCACCTACAATGCTCACCACGTCCATTAGTTGTGAGTTTACCTACCCCAACCCACCTACCCCCAAAGAATATTACTACTGTGTGAGCACCTGTACTATGTGTCTGCACCGGCGAGGGCTATGGCCTTCAGGGTGGGGCCTCTACTGATTGCCTGCACCTGTAAGGTCAGGGGACTTCCATGAGGGTCCTTTACTCAGTGTCTGCACCTAGGAGATCAGCAGCTTTCAGGGTGGGGCCTCTACTGATTGTCTACACCTTTGGGGGCGGGGTACTTCAGAGAGGGTCCAGTAATCAGTGCCTTCACCTGTGAGTCAGGGGCCATCAGTGAGGCTCCTGTACTCACTGTCTGCACTTGCGAGGCCAGGGGCCTTCATGGTGTGTTCAGTACTGAGTGTCTGCACTTGTGGAGCCTGGGGCCTAAGCAGGGTGGGGAGGGGTGGGGCACTACTGATCGTCTGCACCTGTGAGGGCAGGGGCCATCAGTGAGGGTCCTGTATTCAGTGTCTGCACCTGTGAGATCTGGGTCCTTATGGTGGGGCCTGTACTGAGTGTCTGCACCTGGAGCACAGGGGTCGTCAGTTGTGGATGCTCTGAGTGCCTCCACCTGTGAGGAGAGGGCCTTCACTTGGGGCCTCTACTGAGTGTCTGCTCTTGTCTGTGCAGGGGCCATAAATGAGGGTTTGTACTCAGATTCTGTACCCATGAGGGCAGAGGCCTTGGTGAGGTGACTATACTGAGTATCTGCACCTGCTAGGGCAGCAGCCTTTGGAGTGGGGCCTGTACTGAGTATCTCTACCTGTGAGGTCAGGGGCCTTCAGTGAGAGTCCTGTACTGAGTGTCTGCACCTGTGAGGGCAAGGCCCCTCAACATGGAGCCTATACTGGGTGTGTGCACCTGTGAGTACAGGGTCTTCAGTGTGGGTTTCTGTACGAAGTGTCTGCCCCTGTGAGGGCAGGGGCCTTCAGTGAGGGTTCTGTTCTCAGTGTCTGCAACTGTGATGTCAGGGGTCTTTAGTGAGGGTCCTGGACTCAGTGTCTGCAGCTGTGAGGGCAGGGGCCTTAAGGGTGTAGACTGTACTGAGTGTCTGCACCTGTGGAGCCTGAGCCTTACGTGTGGGGCCTCTACTGATTGTCTGCACCTGTGAGGTCAGGGCCATCAGGGAGGCTCCTATACTCAGTGTCTGCACTTGTGAGGCCAGGGCCTTCATGCTGTAGACTGTACTCAGTGTCTTCACTTGTGAAGGCTGGGGCCTAAGGGTGGGGCCTCTACTGATTGTCTGCACCTGTGAGGACAGGGGCCGTGTGTGATGGTCCTGTGCTGAGTGTCCGCACCTGTGATGGGAGGGGCCTTCAGTGATAGTCCTGTACTCAGTGTCTGCAGCTCTGAGGGCAGGGGCCTTCGGTGAGGGTCCTGTACTCAGGGTCAGTACCTCTCAGTACCTAATGCTTGGTACCAAGTAGACAAACATTGCCCTTGGAGGGGCGGAGTAACAAGAGTAGCCACTTCCTGGGTTCAGATGCCCGGTGGCCCCAGGAAGTGCCCATCCCCCAGTCTGGTGGCTTATCTTCCTCTCTGGCAGGGCAGACTCTGCCCTTGGAGGAGGGGAGAAAGGAGAGAAGAGGTTTTCCGGGCTGGGACTTGTGGCAGTCTCAGCCGACACCCCTCCCCCAGCCTGACAGGACAGACTCAGCCCTTGAAGGCAGGGAGAAAGGAGAAAACGTTGCTTTCCCTGTGTGACTGGCTTGAATCTGTGGGACCTTGGAACTAAGCAGAAGGGGACAGATTGTTGACTTGGTACAGCGGGTTGGTTTTGATCATCTGATAAGATCATAACACAAGGGCTTGCCCTTGGCACCCAGGCTGTTGCCAGCTTTGGGGCTTGTGGTCTGGGAAGGAAAATCCTGATCAGAGTCCTTAGCAATTTCACCAATTGACAGCCCCTATCAGGAGGTGCTTTGCAAGTGTGGTGAAAGAGCCCTGAATAACATATTAGCAGCTCTCCCCTAGCTGCAGATCAAGCAACCTCTGAAGTACACACTCTTAGGCTCGCAGGTACCCATTGTTCTTCTCACCCCACCTAAAGTGGTAACAGGGCTCAAGTAACCCTTGGGAATGGCATGACATTCCCCAAAGACAGGCACTTGTATATCCCATTCAGGGGTTTAGAGCTCAATACAAAGGTATTGAAATACCTTGATAACTGACTCCTCCACACAAACTAAAAGCAACAAAAGAGAGGGTAACTTCATAGCCCAACACAGTGTCTTCCATCTCAAACTATTGGATGGTAATGGAGTCACACACACAAGAGTGATCCAACTCTTGGGAGTCTAAGCAAGGGATCCAGACTCACTAATTTCCTGTAGCAGTAGGTGAAGACAACAGGTCAGAGATAACCCAACAGGCTAAAACACCTCTAAGACAATACAGGACCAGAGTGCATCTCCCCAGAATTGTCAAGGAACGTCCCTTCGGGGACTCAAAATTAAGTCCATAAACCAGTCCCAGCACCCTCAGTCCTTAACAATGTAGCCTAATGAGGAAAAAATCAGTGAAAGAACATAGGAAACATGAAAGATCAGAGAGAAAAGTCACCTCCAAAAGAAAATATTCAATCTCCATCAATAGATACCAATTTACATGGTATGATTAAACTGACAGAGGAAGCATTCCAAATATGAATTGTAAGAAAACTCAATGGAATTGAAGAGAAAATAGAATCCCAACATAAAGAAACCACAAGAACAATACAGGAAATGAATGAAAAATTCTCTAAAGGAATTGAAATACTATGGAAAAAACAACCAGAAATCTTGGCAATGAAGGAGTCATTCAAGGAACTTCAAAACATGGTGGAAAGCCTCAAGAACAGAATGGATCACGCAGACGAAAGAATCTCAGAGCTTGAAGATAATGCCTATGTGCTAAACAAATCAGATGAAGAAAAAGAACACAGAAACAAGAGATAAGACCAAAACATACAAGAAATGTGGGGTTACGAAAAGAAGCCAAATATAAGAATCATTGGCATTCCAGAGGGAGAAGAAGAAAATACACGAGGGCTGGAAAACTTATTTCATGGAATACTGGAGGAAAATATGCCTGGCCTGGCCAGAAATTTTGATATCCAGATACAAGAAGCACACAGAACTCCTGGGTACTCAATGTGAAAAAGCAATCACCACATCACGTGGTTATTAGGCTGACCAAAGTAAATGTGAAAGAAGCAATTCTTCAAGAAGTAAGGCAAAAGCAACAAATAAACCACAAAGGAAAACCTATCAGACTAACTGCAGATTTCTCAACTGAAACTTTACAAGCCAGAAGGGACTGGGTGCCTATCCTTAATCTTCTAAAACAGAATAATACCCAACCTAGAATTCTTTATCCAGCAAAATTAAGTTTCATGTGTGAGGGAGAAATAAAATCCTTCCCAGACAAGCAATCATTGATGGAATTTGTGAAGACCAGCCCAGCCCTATAGGAAGTACTCAGACCGGCATTACACAAGGAACGGCGCACTAGACAGTCTGCAAAGTAAAATCATTCAAGAGTTAAAGTCTAGAACCTGATCATCAAGATGGCTCAAGGAGAAAAACAAAACAATAAGAATGTACCTAACAACATGAATGGAAATCTATCTCAAATTTCAATCCTCTCGATAAATGTGAATGGCTTGAATTGTCCTTTGAAGAGACATAAACTGGCAGAGTGGATAAAGATCCACAAGCCTAGTTTCTGCTGTCTACAAGAAACACATCTAACCCACAAAGATGCTTTCAGACTCAAGGTCAAGGGATGGAAAACAATCCTCCAGGCAAATTTAAGTCAAAAGAAAGCAGGGGTAGCTTACTTATTTCAGGTAACATAACCTTTAAAATAACAAAAGTAAGAAAGGACAAAGATGGCTACTATATAATGGTGAAAGGAAAGATCCAACAAGAAGACTTAACAATTCTTAATATTTATGTACCCAACTCAGGAGCACCCAGATACATAAAGCAAACCCTGTCTGATCTAAATAGCATGATAAGCAATAATGTCATAATAGCCGGAGACTTCAACACCCCACTGAATGAACTGGACAGATCTTCTAAACAGAAAATAAGCAGAGAAATAATGGACTTAAACAAAGCTCTAGAACAAAAGGGTCTGACAGACCTCTACAGAGCATTCCACCCAAATAAAGCCGAATACACATTCTTCTCATCAGCTCATGAAACTTTTTCCAAAATTGATCACATACTAGGCCACAAATCAGACCTCAACAAATTCAAAAAAATAGAAATAATATCATGTATTTTCTCAGATCATAGTGGTATAAAATCAGAGTTCAATTCCAACAGAAATACACACTGCTTCACAAAATCATGGAAATTAAACAATTTATTGTTGACTATCTATTGGGTAAAGGAGGAAATAAAGAGAGAAATCAAAACATTCTTCAACTTAATGATAATGGGACACAAATTATCAAAATCTGTGGGACTCAGCAAAAGCATTCCTGAGAGGAAAACTAATAGCATTAAATGCTCACATCCAAAAAGCAGAAAACTCAAATACCAACAATCTAGCAAACAGTCTCAAGGAATTGGAAAAGGAAGAGCAAATCAACTCCAAACTTAGCAGAAGAAGAGAAATAACTAAGATCAAAGCAGAACTAAATGAAATTGAGAAGGAAAGAACTATACAGAAGATCAACAAAACCAAAAGCTGGTTTTTTGAAAAGATAAACAAAATTGACAGTCCTCTTGCCAGCTTGACAAGAACTCAAAGTGAAAGAATTCTAATAAACGCAATTAAAAATGAAAATGAGAGGTCACAACAGACATCACAGAAATATAAAATATTATCTTTGAATACTATAAAAACCTATATGCCCAAAAACTACACAATGTGGAGGAAATGGACAAATTCCTGGAAGCATAACAACCTCCCAAGTTCACCCAGGAGGAAATAGAATTCCTGAACAGACCAATATCAAGCATAGAAATTGGAGCAGTAATTAAAAAAATTTTTTAAAAATCAGCCAGGTGTAGTGGTTTGCACCTGCAGTCCAAGCTATTCAGGAGGCTGAGTCAGTGGATCTTAAGCCCAGAAGTTTTAGTTTACAGTGAGCTATGATTGTGCCACTGCACTGCAGCCTAGATGACAGAGCAAGATCTCATTTTTTAAAAACAAAACAAAAAAAAAGTGAGGAAAGGGTTTGATAATATTTTTTAATATCAAACTTGCTTCATTCTTTTATCATACATTATCTTTTACAAAGCCATTCCTCACTTCTTATCCTATTTAGAACATACAACTCCATATGGGGATGGGATAGACATCTTTAACTCAATTGTGAATACCAAGAAAACCTCCAGAATATCAGAAATTTTAGCTGCTGCTCACACTGTGAGTTAGAAACTACATTTTACCTAGAACACTAGTGACTTGTCTCCTTTCCACTGTTTCTTCCACTGTAATCACATAATTGCCTTACTCTTAATGCAAGGGCACCTGGAAGTGAAAGGGAATTCAACCCAGTGGTGGATGCAGCTCAGGAGCCATTTGCTCTTGTTCGTATCACGGACTAAACAGAGTAGGCCTTTGTCTCCTTTTTCTTTCAGTGCCCCTTTGCAGTCCTCTGCCACAGTTCCCATAACACATCATTGCAGGAGTTCATTTGTATGTCTGTCTCCTATACCAGCTTCATATTTCTCGATGGTAAAGACAAGCTTATTCATCTCTGTATTTCTGTATTTTCATAGTGCCCAAGACATTGTGATTGCTTTATAATAGTGGTAAATGAAATAATAAAACTTCAGGCACAAACCACTACACCTGGCTGATTTTAAAAAAATTTTTTTAATTACTGCTCCAATTTCTGTGCTTAATATTGGTCTGTTCAGGAATTCTACTTCCTCTTGGGAAATAGAATGACTAGAGATGACTCCTAGTTTAGGTTCTAGCTCAGACACTTAAGAGTGGTGGAATCTTGGGTAATTTGCAGTTTTCTCATCTGTAAAATATTGCATTATATATATGATATAACATATTATATTGTGTTATACTTTATTATATACCTACTTCGTAGAGCTGCAAAAAGGATCAAATAAAATATCATTTATAAGCACTTCAAACAGTGCTTAGACTTTGTAAATGCTCAATGATATATAATAGAAATTTAGAAATTGGATGGCAGAGAAGTAGGTTAAAGGGTACAAACATATAGTAAGATAGAAAGAATAAATTCAATGTTTGACAGCAGAAAAGGATGACTATACTTAACAAAAATGTATTACACTCAGGTAATGGACAACCTAAATACCCTGACTTGATCACTATGCATTAAATACCTATAAAAAAATTTCACATGTACTCCATAAATTTGTACAAATAAAAAAATGCAAATCCAATCAAGCTCCTTAACAAAATAAATTGGGATGACATATTAATATATTTGTTTTTTCTCCCCAACTACAATAAAAGCTCTATCAGGATGGAAAATTATCTCTCTTGTTCACCTTTTTATCCTTGGTATTGGGAATGGAATCTGGCACATAGCAGAAATAATAAATATTTTTTGAGAAAACAAGTGAATTGAATTTTGATAGAAATATATTGAGGAATCCGAAAATGCCTAAATTTTGCCCTATCAATCAAGATCTCTTCCTTTGTGAGTTCACAGTGGGAATTTTATACACAAGGATTCCAAAGATGAACCAAAGTATTCCTTTATTAAAAATATCTTATAAGTGTTGGATATCCTGATAGAGATCTTTGAGATGTCACATGCAGCTGGAGCTTGCGCGTGAAACCTGATGCCTTCCTTTCAGTCTAATTCTTGGAATTGTACCAAGCTGTACAGCCACATGAAAGAAGAAAGTCAAAACAAAGGAAGCAGGAGGGAAACATCTGCTTAACTTACTCCCTCCGTTGCATTAATAAAGGACGTACAAAAGGGACAACACAAGGAGGTACTTGATGCTTTACCCCAGTAGTCCGACCAAGTGGTATGTGTGACTTAACTGATGTTTAAAATTGTATCTGGGGAATCATTTCTCCATTGAGGGAGTACAAAGAATGGAGGTGGAGCAAAGGAAGCTAAAGGCCTTCTCCTAAAAATATTTTTTTAAATATAGTGTGTTTTTATAAATAACAACTTATTTTTATTTTATCCATATATCATTTATTAAACACAGTTTGTTACTAAAAGAGAGAGTCTATATTTTTTCCTGGGTCACCATGCACATGGAATTCAAAAATAGACTCTTACATGTTGGGATAAGAGAACAGTGACCTTGAAATTCAGTAAGCAGATGAAATAAACCCTCAAAGCCCTTGTAGCCCTGGAGCTGAGTAATGTTGCATCTTAACCTAACAGCTTCCCCTACCAAGCAGGTGAGCCAAGGTTGGGGGAAGGACTCTGGTGAGTGTGGAATAGATCTGGTTTTCAATTCCAACTCCAAAATACCAATGTGATATTTCAGTGTGACCCTGGACGAACCTAACCTCTCTGCTCCTCAGTTTTATCTTCAGTGAACTAAGGGCTTTGGACTAAACAATCTTTTAGTTCTAAACTTACATGGCTCAGCAAAAATTGTCATTGCTTCGGCTCCCTCTATTTAAGGAAATATAAGTGACTTCAACCATCAAACTGTCAGCCCCAGAAAAGTAGATTTAAAACGTGTGCGATTTATGACTCACTTTAAAAAGAAAGTGACACTTCCGCCAAAGTTTTAAACCAGGTCATTCTGATGGCAAAGCTGTACCACTAAATTGTCTCTACTGCTATAAAGACAATGCAGAAATAAATATGCTCCTCAGTGGGCATATTTATTCCAGAGCACCAATTTATTCTTAAGACAGTAAGCAATTTTTTTTAACTTTAAAGCTACTTTATGTTCATTCGATAGTGTTATTTTTTCCTTGACTGTAAAGAAGCACATTAAAAGGTGCAAAGTCCTGATGAGTTTCCATCTCTCCTCACCGTAAAGTATATTGCTGCCTCAAGTCATACTTTACCTGCTAAGGAACCAGACTTGCCTTAGCCTGATATTTTTTACTATCCTCCCAGAAGCCTTTCTCCATTTCCAAAAGTCCACCCTCAGGCTAGAAGCAAATTGGATTCTCTGAACCTATTTTTTTTTTTTTTATTCTGGTTCTAAATAGGATTGTAAGAGCTATTTGGGGGCAGTGGTGTTAGGCAGTTCTTCCCCTGGGCTTTCTAGCTCCTTTGGTTAGAGAAACCCTCTAATGAGGACAAGGTAACTGGAACCTGTTGAATTGTCACATCATTCTGTGGCACAGATTGTGTTCCCAGAGTTGGCCAATAACCTGGCTCATTGATTCAGTATTAATTCATTCACTTAACTGACTATAGGCCAGGTGCCAAAAAAATATTATATTAATACTAATTAGCAAGTTTTAGGCACTTGCCATGCGAGCTGTTTGTTGTCTATACAGGATTTCATTTAATATTCACAACAATTGCATGAGGTAATTAATGTTATTACCACCATTTATATTAATACATTAGGAAACTGAGATTTAGATAGATAAAGGAACTTACCTGAGGAGGAAGAATGAAGGAGCCAGGACTAAACCCAAGGCAATCTGAGTTCGTATCAAAGTAAAAAGAGTTCTTGTCCCCATAGGAGCCAGATATTAAATATTAATTACCTAAAATTTGTTCAGTTATGATTTTATTATAATAACTAATTATTATATGATTGCAATAAGCGCCGATAAAAGGTACTGAGATTTATGAGATTCTATTGAGGTTGTTAGAGAATACCTCCCTGAGAAAGTGACACCCAAGTTAAGACACAAATGTTTAGGGGTCAGGTGAGAAATGGAAGCGGTGGTGAGCTTCTCAGGCAGAGGGACCTGCCTTATAAAAAGAAATAAATAAAAAGAAGAAGAATCAAACATTTAGTGGTTAACAACAACCAGGCTAAACTAAGCCCTTTATAAGGATCATCTATTTTAATCTTCACAGAAACCCTTTAAGGTAGATATTATTATTACAACATTCATTTCACCTCCACAGAAACTGAAACTGGGTGTAATTAAATAATGGAGCCAAGGCTATACAGCCACTAATGGTGGGCAGGGGCACCAATGCAGAGGGCAGAGTCCTCCACGTCTAGCTCTAGAATTTATATTCTTAATTACAATGTGTTTTAAAGGGGGAGGAGAATTGTACCTAACTACAGTGGGTTGAATAGCTTCCCCCCCCAAAAAATATATGTCTACCCCAAACCTCAGAATGTGAATTTATTTGGAAATAGGGCCTTTACAGATGTAATTAGGGCCTTGAGATGAAACCATTCTGGACTTAGGGTGGATTGAAAAGGAAGAGAGGACACAGAGACACAGAGAAGAAACCAATTAAAGATAGAGGAAGAGACTGGAGTGACACAGCCACAAACTAAGGAGGTACACGGATTGCCGCCGACCACCGGAAGGTAGAAGAGAGACACAGGATGACTTTTCCCTCACAGAAGGAAGCCAGAGTCAGTCTCTGTTATTTTAAGCCATTCAGTTTGTGGTCATTTGTTATGGCAGCTCTAGGAAACTAATGCAATATACCCTTTGCCACAAGGGAACCTTATAATAAAGTTAAGGAGGATTTATTTCTTCAACCATTTTTACTGTTTACACTATTTGTATGACAAATAGTATAAACATAAACTCTTTTGGCAAGAGTTATGGAAAATACGGATAATGCAAACATGGATCCCATTTCCAAAGACTGCAAGATAGAAAGTGACATTTGTCATGCAGGAAGTTTAGATAAATAGTAATAATAATAATCACTTTCATATATGAAGTTCTTCTATGCCAGACACTGTGAAAGGTGGCTTACATGCATTATTTAATTTAATCTACAAAAGGCGGATATAATTCTTTCCACTTAACAGGTAAAGAAAATGAGTCTTAAGGAATTTGAATTACCTTCTCCAGAGTTGTACATTTCTACCAATGACTCTTAAGGCTGGATCCCAGTTTCCAGTGAGGGGATAAAGAATGGAAATTCACTAAAGAAAATGCATCTGATATGGGTCTTGAACGATGCGTAATGATGGGCACTGACAAATGGCGGCCCAGGCAGTGCCATTATAGGTGAGGTAATAGTGAGCACAAAGGCAGAGGAGCAGGGCATGGGGTTTTGTGAGGACTAGAGTGCTCTAGTTTGTTGGGGTGTGTGGAACACTAAGAGGGAAAAGTGGGAAATTGATTTGGAGTGGTAGCTGTTGACTAATGAGCAATGTCGGGAGGAGCTGGAGAATTATTCCTCCAAGACATCGAAGTCCTCAAAGATTTTGATAAAACAAGTGAACGATCAGAATGTTGCTTCAGGGAGATGAATTCCACATGGGTGTGGAAAATGGCCTGGGGACTAGGAGCGACTGGTGACCAAGCATCTATTTAAGAGATAAATGCCATAAGAGGCGAAAAATCCATTCACTCCTTGGAAAACAAGTGCAAGCCTGAACTATTCATTTATTCAAAAATACCTGTTTACCTGTTAAATCTTTCCATGCTACCTAATAGGGGTACATCTCGTGCAATCCTGGGTTCCCGTGGTAACTTAAATGGAAGCTTTCACAATATCTGGAACCCTCTATGTCCTGTAGATGAAGGAGGAGAATATCCTCAAATTCCTCACAAGAGTCCACTTAGGCAGCACCAATACTGACTTTCAAATGGAACTGTACATCTACATTATAAATCTGAAAAGGACCTGGGAGAAGCTTCTGCTGGCAGCCTGTGCTGTTATTGCCATTGAAATTCTACTGGATGTCAGTGTCATTTCCATCACAATAATGGCCAGTGAGCTGGCTGTAGTTCATCACGGCCACGGTGCTGCTAGCCACTCCTATTACTGAGTGCGTCACTTTCCAACTCCTGTCTTCTGCTGGTTACTGATCGCAGGGCTGACCACCAGACTCCAACCAGAGGTGGCATATGTTCACCTGCTTATCATTGCTTTGTGCAACAAAGATTCTCCTCTGGACTATGTGGACATCGTCATGCCATGCAACAACAAGCACGCTCACTCAGTGGGTCTGATGTGCTAGATGTTGACCTGGGAAGTTCTGCACATGTGTGATCCCATGTGAGCACACATGTGGTGA
>RJWJ010003940.1:0-21743 GCA_004363605.1 Indri indri
CTTTGTCTCAAAAAAAAAAAAAAGAACAGTCAGACAGACTCTGCCTGGTGCAAATGGCCTCCAGGACGCTGCAGGGGCTCCTGCAAGCCCAGCTTAAAGAGGGGAAGACTGAGGACAGGTGGGCTTTGTGTTGCCTGGGGGACCTGAAGGCCCGAGGTCACTCCACAGAGGGTCTGAGCTGTAGTACGCAGGGCGAGGCCAGAGGGATGAGTGGGTGGCCACTGTTGCCTCCCTGAGCCTGGCATGTGCCACGAGGGCCCATCCCTGGAGCTTTGTCTGTGGGGGAGGCTGGATCTAGGTCCCTCCTGGTGTCAGTGGGCTCAGACCCATCCCTCGGACTCAATGGCTGGGCTTCTGCTTCATCCCTGAGCAGATGCAGGGGCCGACTGACTCCTTGTGCCTGCCCACAAAGCCCGGGGGCCTCAGTCCTAGCCTGAGCCTGCTGGGCCCCTTCCCCAGTGGCCAGCCCCTGCTCTGCCCACCTGGTTGCCTGTATCTCTGTCCACAGCTCCTTGTCCCTCCCCCTCTCCCAGAGGTCTGGAAATTCAGCAACTGGTCCTCTTGAGGTGGCCCTGGCACCATCATCTGAGATCAGCCAGCCTTTCCGAAGAAAGGAGGTAGTGGTGCCTGCACGGCGGGACACCACGCTCCTAACTACACTGACCCCTGGAGTCCCAGTGGGAGGACAGGCCCAACCCTGGGAAGCCCAGTACCCCTGGGACAGAAGAGGAGGTACCCGGCCTGCAGCCTGTGATGGCCAAGAGAGCCTCTGGGCTTGGGGAGCACCTCCCAGGAGGAAACATGGGGGCCCTAGGAGCCTGGCCACCGTGGAGGACCCTATGGGAAGCACCCTTGCTGGTCTGCTTGGCAGACCTGTTCTGAGAAGCCTCCTGTGGCTGCTTCTCTTGCAGGATGATGAGCCTCATCTCAACAGGGCCGCGGCTGGGAGAGTCCCTGGGGCTGTCCCCGGCACCAGGCGGCAACAGGGGCAGGCACCACAGGCTGGACCTGGAGACTCCTGCACCACCTCCCTTGGCCCTTATGACCTTTGGGGCGGGTCCTACGTTGTTACCTCCACTTCCAGGTGGGGAACTGAAGTCAGAAGCAGAGCTGCCCACTGGGGCCCTGTGTGGGAATGGTCCCCAGGGCTGCTGGCTCCCCTGGGCTGGGGCTCCAGGTCCTGCCCACAGGCCTCCCTGCTGCTTCCCGCTTCTCCTGTCCATCATTGGTCCCTGGGGAGCTGGGCTTTGTCCCCTGGAGCCTGTCTCAGGCTGTCCTTGGGCACACGTTTGTGAACCAGTCCTGTCCTGCCCCAGCAGCTCCCAGCACCCAGGGGACACCTCCCTGGAGTCTCCCAGTCCCCTCCCCAGAGTAGCTCAGGTATTAAAAGTCACCATCCTCCCCTGCCCTGCACTGAGGTAGCCTGGACTCAACTTACCTCCCGGGCCTCGCTGCTGCTCCAGGAATGCCCATCTCCGTGCTCCTGGGCTCAGCCCAGCTCCAGCGGGCAGTGGTGGGATGTCCTGGGAGTCTTTGTGACAGGCCGGCTGGGCCCCGAGTCAGAGTCCACGCTCTCTGCTCGGGGGCTGGGGGCAAGGCGGCTGCCTGCTGCAGTCCCCACCAAGCCCACCAGCCGCCCTGCAGCTCGGCTCCTCACCTCTTCCTGTGCTGGGCTCCACCTCAGCCTTCCTTCCTGTCTAATTTCAAAATCCAACAGCCTCGCAGACAAATCAATGGGCTAGGGCTGCCTCGGCGCCACTCTCTGGCTTTGTCACCACCCCCAAGTCAAAGTGAGGGGGTGGAGACACTGGAGGTCTTGATTCAGGGACCCGATGCTCAGGATAAAGTGGTGCAGCATCAAAGCCGTCGCCACATCATGCTTCGTCCCGCCGCAACGGAAGAGATTCCTGTCAGCGGGCAGCTGCTGTCGGGCACGTGGTTGGGAAGTTCAGCGAGTGGCCCGAGGTCACGCAGCTAGGAGACGACCTCTGGGTGCTGTTACCCCTGCGGCCCTCCCCTCCCTGCTCTAACCCCTCCTGCTTTCCTTCTCTCCGTCACCCACTGGCACCTTCTGCCCCAGCTGCACCCCGTAACGTCTTCCTGTGAGTCGAAGGGTCCCCAAAGGCAGGTCGCCTGCACCCTGAGAGGAAACAGCAGCAGGAGATCACACTCTAGCCCCTAAAGATGGACCCTGTGGGTGGTCTGCCTGGACAGAGGAGGGCACGAGGGGAAGGACATGGCCCAGAGTATGCCACACAAGAAAAGCCATGATAAAGGAAAAGTACAGGACCCCTTCCAGTGATGGGGAGCAAGCCACTTAACATGGGGCCACGGAGGGAAGCAGGTGACAAGGTGGGAGCCAAGTACTAGGGGTTTTGGGACCAGAATTTTCCTCAGCAAGCAAGTGGGAGCCAGCAATGGTTGTAGAGCAGGAGAGTAGTGGGTTCTGGTGCATACGGCGGCTTGTGCATTAGAGGAGGTTGGGGGGCGCGTGTGATTGTCACTAGCTCATTGTCCAGGGCTGTGTGGGTGGTAGAGGGAGGGAACTGAGGCAGCAGATAAGGGCTCTGTTTTGTGACACCCTCCAAGTCCCTTTCTCCCTTCTCCCTCCCTCCCTTCCGACAATGCTTTCTGAGAACCCAGGAATGTGCCAGGTGCTGGGAGGACATGACGGTGGCCCCTGAGAAGCCTGGTGAGGCCCCAGACACAGCACAGAAGCAGCAGCTGCAGCCTCGGCTGTGGTGTGCAGCGAAGGCGTCAGCAACCAGGCCACTCGCAGGATGTTGGAAACCACAGGGGCCTGGCGGGTATCTGTCACATGAAACAGGCTAAAGGGGCTCACGCTGCCTCCCTGGATGGAGGCTGAGCAGAAGAGGAAACAGCCTCCTCTGCAGGGACCTCGGAGAGCATCTGGGGCCCACTCCACTCGCCCCCCACCTCGAGGGAATGCCCGTCTGCGCCCCCGCAGGGCTGGCCCATGTTCTCCACTCCGCCAGGAAGGCTGTTGTCCCCGCTCAGCCTGGGGCGGGGGTGTTGGGAGGTCCTGAGTTCTCACCCTGGGGCCTTCTGTCCACCCAGAGCTGGGGTCAGCTGGACGGTGGCTTCAGCCCTTCCGTTCAGCGACAGCACAAGGCTTCCTGCCTGCGGGGGGCCTTTCTCTGTGAGCCCCCTCCCCTGGGCCCAAGCTAGGCTGTGCTTCTCCTTTGATTGCCTTGAGCCACCATACCCAGACCTGGGCCAGGGCTGGGGTCGCAGGAAGTGGGACAGACCTGATGTCCCTGTTTTCTGATCTAGTTATGCCAATGAACATTCTGCTGCCAGCTCTCTTCTCGTGCTACTTCCCACGGTGAGGCAGGGCAGAGCTGCTGGAAGGGCCCCCTCCTGCTTGTCTGTGAAAAAGCTCCACGCCCACCAGCCTCGACGCAGGCACCGAGGGAAGGTGCCCCTAAGCTCACAAAGCCCCTTCTCCACGAGGCTGTCCCTGACATGACCCTTCAGGTCCCCTGAGCCCAACGCCACCTCCCCCTCTGGCCATTAGCCCGGGATAAGCCAGCATGTCCCCTCCACCAGACAGGACGGGACCTGCTGAGAGCGGCCTGTTTCTGATCTCTCCACAGAGCCCAACACAGACCAGAGCGGCGCTTTGCAGGTCTCTGTTGAGTTCAGGAGTGTGGACACACAAGCGTGTGGATGGGTGAAAAACGAATATCTGCGTCCACTGCTCAAGAACCGGAGAGACACGAGGCGGTGGCGGCCGGGCCGGCCTGAGATGAGCAGCCGGCGCAGCAGGGCAGCGCGGGGTCTAGCCACGCCGGCTTCCCTCCCGGTTGGTGTGGAGCGTGGCATTCCGGTTTGGTAAAGCCTTTTGGTTTTTATTGCACATCATATAAAACTGACCGCACCACATTTAAAACAGACAGGGACGTTCACAGGGAGTGGAGACCCCACTGTCCTTCTCTCCAGCCCTCACCTTCAGCCCTCATTGCTCC
This sequence comes from Indri indri, assembly GCA_004363605.1. NCBI lineage: Eukaryota > Metazoa > Chordata > Mammalia > Primates > Indriidae > Indri > Indri indri. The sequence continues at coordinate 3,990 of RJWJ010003940.1, forward strand.
TGGGGCTGGAGGTGGCGTTCACACACACGAGTGCTAACAAAAAAAGCATGCTTGTTTTGGGGGCTCCAGAGTTGTGCTGGGCCCTTGTGCACGGCCCAGTGTAGAGACTGCTGGTGACAATGACAAGTGTCTCAGCAGGAGACATAGCTGGGCCAGGAGAAGTGCCCTGGGACGTGGCAGTACAGGGAGCCTATGGACACCTGGTCTGCTGGTGCTCGCTGGGACTGGCCTGGGCGCTGAGGAGGAAGACAGGCCCAGGCCACCAGGCAGGCTGGACCTGACGTCCACCTTAGGACACAGACCCGTGGGTGCTAGTGGATACTGAGTGGCACATCAGGCCTTGCCCTGGCCTGGCGGCAGCCCACTACCCCCTACAACACATGGGGCCCTACTGGGTTAAAGGGAGACATGCTGTGGGCACTGAGAGAGGGGCGGGGCTGGGGGCCCGAAATCCAGCGGGTGACACTCTCCCAATACCACTCCAGAGACTGGAGTCCAGAAGAGGGAGACCGAGTCAGTGCATCGTCACTCTCACAGGTGCGGAGCTGATGGGATCCCGAGGCCCAGAAGTGCCTGTGGAGGCCCGACCTGCACCTGGGTCCCAGGTCCTCCCTGCAGGTGGCCTGGGCCACGGGCTGCTGAGAGCCGGGTGGGGTGGGGACGGCCCTGTCAATTCCGCTGCCCTTTCTTCCTGCCCACAGGATGCCGCCCCTTCCCCTGGAGCTTCTCCTTGCGGGCCGCGGCGGTGGTGAAGGTGATGCAGTGCGCGTCCAGGAAGTCCAGCAGCTTGCCCGTGGCCACGCGGATGCCGTTCTGCTTCAGCTCCGCCTGCAGCTCCCCCAGCTCGAAGGGCTGGTACAGCAGCACCTTCCGGTACAAGGCCGGCTGGGAGCGGATGTAGCGTCTCACCGCCTCCTCCGTGTCTGCTGCCCGCACGGCCGCCTGCGACGCGCTCACCCCCTCCTCGCCCTCCTCGTCTTCACCTGCAGACTCGAAGGCCGCTCCAAACTCACAGGAGGAAGAACTGAAAAGAGCCAGACATTTTGTGACACTCTTTCTCTCCAGCCCCACCCCCTGAGACCAGGAGCCTCTTTGAAGGAAGGTGTTTTTCTATGGCCCCTGCGGAGCCCGGTAGGGGGCACAGGTGACTCCCAGGGCAGCAGGACGGCCTGACGGTTCCCTGCAGGCTACTCCAGCAGGTTCCTGCCCTCAGCCAGAAAAGACCAGGCGTGTGGGGCGAGGACCCAAGTCTGCTCAGGGTCAGGGGAACAGCCCTTTAAACCCACCTGGGTTTCCTACAGTTCAACCCAGAAGGCAACGGGGTTTCTGAACATTGGCCATCAGGCCTTGCTTGTGCCAACTCTCCGACTTGTTTCTGTCTGGTTACCTTTGTGAGCTGAAGGAGCTGTCACTGCTGTCCACAGAGGTGGCCACAGATTCCTGGGAGGCTGGGAGCTGGGTGTTGCCACCAGGGCCAGGAGGAGCCTCCTTGGCTGGTGATATGCCCAGGGGTGGGACGCTTCCACTGGGCTGCTGCTTTCGCTGTCGGAGGCCCTTGGCCTTAGCAGGTCCCTTGGACCTTTGGGGCACAGGGCCCACAGTGGCTTCCTGCTGGGTGCAACCTCCTGTCCTTGAAGGCTTGTGGGTCTCAGAGGTGTGGGCGCGGCTGGGAGGCGCCTCTCGTGGCACCTGTGAGGACGGGATTTCATCCTCAGAGTCGGACTCCAGGATCTGGTGAGTGTACTGGAATATCTCCTTCAGTTTCAGAACCATCTGGCGTTTGGGCAGAGGGCGGACTCCAAACCTGAACAGGAAAAAAGGTGAACTTTGGGTCTCAACCACGAGGCTTGTCTCCATGCCGTGTGCTGTTTCCACGTGCTGGCAGAGTAACTACCGCACACCTAGCGGATGGCTTTGTGGGACTGAAACCGTAGATGCCTGGCTTCTAGGAGCATCAGAGTTTAGTGTCCTGCACGCCAACTAAGCTTACTCTAGAGAATATTCCAAAAGGGATGTGACTGTCCTGTTCTGAGTGATGGTGGTAGCAGTGACTTTCCCGGGTGCCCCAGGTGAAAAGCCACATTCATGGACGTGACAGTTTTAACGTTCTTTTACAACATCAGGTCTCCCCACTCCACTGCTCTGGCTAGGGCCCCATTCCCACCAATGTGGAACATGGAGACCTGTTACCCAGAGGGTCACCTGAAGGAGTCTCATTTGTCAGCTTCCCCAGGGGACAGTGTGTGGAGAGGCCTGGGCAATCACAAAGGCTCCGTGCAGAGCAGAACCTTTCTCCCAAGCCAGCTGCGCCCCCCAGACCTGAAGGGACCACGTGGTGGGTCCCGCCCCTCCAGGCTTGCTGAGCCTGGGTACCCACCCGCAGGAGGGAAAAGAGCACGATGAGCAAGAACAACACCCACCTGTCCAGTTCTTTCTTCAGCACCGGGGTCTCCATGATGGAATACCTTGGCATGGGAGTTATGGGCACTTTTGGGGGCAAGTTCTTCTTCTGATTAGCACCTTCTGAGTAAAACAAAAGAAGCACAAATTTTAGCATGAGAGACAGGGATTTACCACATCTCATCCTGGTAGTGTCACCAAGAATACTGCACTTGAAGACAACCCAACCACCATGTTGCTCCATGAAAGCAAGACATGGCCACGCCCTTCACTGTTTGGAGCCGTATCTTCCCGTCGGAAAGCAGCACACAGCGCACGCTGAGGACCACGCTTGTCTGACACTGACGCTGGGCCAACAGGGCTCCTGGGCATACTCAACCCAACAGCCCAGCACGGGACTAAAGCTCATGTGTACAGACTTGAAATGTCTCAATACACAGTGACAATGTGAGACAATGCGCAACACTGATACCCTTCAAGCAGGGGTAGACATCAGTATTTTTCTGTAATTCCACAATAAAAAGATGAATAATCCAACTGAAAAAACATGAACAGACATTTATCCAAAGAAAATATATAAATGGTCAATAAGCACATGAAAAGATGCTCAATGTCATTAGCTACAAGGGAAATGCAAATGAAAACCACAATGAAACATCGCCTCACACTCACTAGGATGGCTATGATAACCAATGCAGAGCAGTGGGTGCTGGTGAGGACGGGGAAAGTGGTACGTTCTCACTTGCTGCTGCAGGGATGTGAAATGGTGCAGCAACGCCGGAAGACGGTCTGGTAGCTCCTCCAAATGCTAAAGAGGACCCAGCAATTGCACTCCTAAGTATACACCTAAGAAAAATGAAAACTTACATCCACACGAAAGCTTGTACATGAACGTTCATAAGCAGCATTATTAACAGCAACCAAAAGTGAAAACAACCCAAGTGTCTACTGGTGGGTGAACGGATAAACAGTGTGGCGTATCATACAATTGATATTACTCAGACATAAAAAGGAATAAAATACCAACACATGCTGCGACACGTATAAATCTTGAAAACCTCCCGCCAAGTGAAAGAGGCCAGGTGCAAAAGACCACGTATTGTCTGGTTCTATTCATATGAAATGTCCAGAAAAGGGAGACAGAACGGACAGTACTGGTTGCCAGGGGCTGGGGAAAGGGGAACCAGGGGACTGTTCATGGGCATGGAATTTATTTCTGAGGTGACAAAAATGTTCTGGAATTAGACAGTGGTGATGGTTGCATAACTAAAAGTTGTTGAACTAAAATTTCATGACGGTTTAGTATATTCACTAAATATATTTTAGTGAATATACTAAACATACAATATTTAGTGAATATACTAAAATATATTTAGTGAAATATACTAAAAACCACTGAACTATATACATTTTAAAAGGGTGAATTTTATGGTATGTGAAGTATATCCCAATAAGGCTGTTACTTTAAAAAGTAAGTATTTTACTATAATCCCAGCTACTCAGGAGGCTGAGGCATGAGGATGCCTTGAGCCAGAGGTTTGACACCAGCCTGGGCAACATAGCAAGACCCCATCTCAAAAAAAAAAAATAAAAGTATTTTAAAGACAAATGGGGAATGGGGCAAATTAGGTACACACAGACTTTGGTTCTTATCCTTTTTCTGATCATGGAGCCCTTGGAGACACTGATGGAAACAGGTTCCTTTTTTTTTTTTTTTTTTTTTAAGACAGAGTCTCACTCTGTTGCCCTGGCTAGAGTGAGTGCCGTGGCGTCAGCCTACCTCACAGCAACCTCAAACTCCTGGGCTCAAGCGATCCTACTGCCGCAGCCTCCCGAGTAGCTGAGACTACAGGCATGCACCGCCATGCCTGGCTAATTTTTTCTATATGTTTTTAGCTGTCCAATTAATTTCTTTCTATTTTTAGTAGAGACGGGGTCTCGCTCTTGCTTAGGCTGGTCTCAAACTCCTGAGCTCAAATGATCCGCCCGCCTCGGCCTCCCACAGTGCTAGGATTACAGGCGTGAGCCACCATGCCCGGCTGGAAACAGGTTCTATCATCTGAAAAATGCTTCCGGTCATTGCAGCATCTGTCTTGAAGCCCAGCTCAGATTCAGACCGAGGTGCACAGGTCTAAAGCCTGCTGCAATTCCCCCAGCACTGCCTGGGTGCCAGTTAGATGCAAACTCTCCGTCACCCTCCTGAAGCTGAAGCTCTGGCGTGGGCGGGGCCCCATGTGTTTTGAAGCCCCTGCAGGCTGAAGGACCCTCAGTGGCTGAAGGACCCTCCCTGGGATTTCAGGAGGAAAGGAGCCACCAGGCCACAGGCAGACACCCACCTACAGTTCGGCCTCCTTGTTCTGGTCACTGCTCAGGGAGCCCGGCCCCTCCTTGGCCCCCCTGGACATGCCCAGCCAGGGAGCAGCAGCATCGAGAGGGCTGACACCTGGGGCTTGGACTCTCCCCCGGTGACTGAAGTGAGCTGGGGGTGCTTCCCCCGACCTGGGGTACTGGGAAGGATGGGGAACACAGCCCCCCACACCTGCCCTACCTTTTTTGTTTGTTTTAAACCTGAGGTGAAATTCACATAAAGAATTGCAAGGTGGGCCGGGCGCGGTGGCTCACGCCTGTAATCCTGGCCCTCTGGGAGGCCGAGATGGGAGGATCACTTCAGCTCAGGAGTTCGAGACCAGCCTGAGCAACAGCGAGACCCCGTCTCTACTAAAAATAGAAAGAAATTAGCCAAACAACTAAAAATAGAAAAAAATTAGACAGGCATGGTGGCACATGCCTGTAGTCCCAGCTACTCAGGAGGCTGAGGCAGGAGGATCGCTTGAGCCCAGGAGTTTGAGGTTGCTGTGAGCTGGGCTGACGCCATGGCACTCTAGCCTGGCAAGAGAGTGAGACTGTGTCTCAAAAAAAAAAAAAAAAGAAGAAGAATTGCAAGGTGAACAATTCAGCAGCTTTAAGCCATTCACAGTGTTGGGCAACCACCACCTCTATCTAGTTCCAAAACATTTTCAGCACCCCCAGAAGGACACCTGTACCCAATTAATCGGTCACTCCTCATTCCTCCTCCCTCCAACCCCAGGCAACTGCACCCGAGTCTATATTCTGTCTTGGTGGATCTGCCTATTCTGGACGTTCACATGTCAACAAAATAATACAACACATGGTCTTCTGTGACGGGCCTTTCTCACTCAGCATGTTCCCAAGGCTCACCCACGTTGTAGCATGGGTCAGTGCTTCATTCCTTTTTACGACTGCATAGTGCCCCATCGTGCAGACAGCCCACAGTTTTCCCGTTTGTCGTTGGTGGGCACATGGGTTGCTTCTACCTTTTGCAACTGTGAATAGCTCTGCCACGAACATGCACGAATGAGTGTCTGTTTGAGCCCGTTTTCAGTTCTTTTGGATATATACGTAAGAGTGGAATTATTGGGTCCTATGGCCATTCTATGGTTAACTTTTTGAGGAATGACACTTGCCCAATCTTAAGGCACACAGAGATGCTTGCTGGACAGAGCTGTGACCTTTGAAGGTGCCGGCTCAGTGTTCTGCAGTGGGGTCCAGAGACGCAGATTCCTAACCAGTGTGCATGTGAGCACTGGGACCCGGGCAGGTTTGGGAAATGCTGACTTACTGGCTACGAAGTACGTGTGTGACAGGCGGCTGATTCTCCCTCCACTGTGGAGGGATCTGGGAGGCAACGGGAGGGTCTTGCTGCGGTTAGCAGTCCCTTTAGCAGCGCCGGCCCCGTGATTATCATTACAGACCGCCATGTCCCCTTAGTGTAAGATAGTACAAAAGACAAAGCTGTCATGGTAGCTTGCCCCGGTAGTTCCAGCTACTTAGGAGGCTGAGGTGGGGGGATTGCTTGAGCCTGGAGTTTGAGTCCAGCCTGGGCAACACCGTGAGATCGGTCTCTTAAGGAAAAAAAAAAAGGGATAATAGTCCTCCCTGTCCCCAGCCCTCCTGGCTACTCACTGGGTGTCTCTGGCTCTTCGGGCCTCTGAGTTGGAGCAGGGCTTAGTGGCTCGGACACAGGAAGAGCCTCTGGAGACTTCTGCTCTTCCCCATCCCAATCGTCCCACAGAGCTGAATTCAAAAAGCTTAGCCGGCTGCTGCCCAGGGAGCTGGCCCACGAGGATTTCCCTGGAGGTTTTCTTCGGGCAGCACAGCTTCCTCGGATGGGGGTGGTAGCCAGAAGCCCCGGGGAGTGGCTGTTACTGCTGTCTAGGGTGTCCCTCTCCCTGCTGCTGGGACTGCTGGTGCTCAGGGGGCCAGTCCGCTTGAGGTTCAAGTGGTCGATTGGAATTGGGGAGAGGGGCTCCACTTGCCAGTAGCAGTCGTCAGCAGGAATTGGGGGGTCGCTGTCCAGCGGGGGGCTGCTGTGTGCCTGGTGGGAGGCCACCTCCTGCTCGTCTTCACTATCCTTAACCTCCACCACTTCGCTCTCAGTGGCCGGCCTCAGCAGGCTCGGCCCCAGCGGCGAGTGTCCCGGGAACTGCCAGGTGAGACGGACGCGGCCTCCAGAGGTGGGCCGAGGGGCCAGCGGAGAGGAGAGCTTGTGGTGCCGTGGGTGCGCACGGGAGGGACTTCTGTGGATCTGCCTTCTGCTGTGACACATTCCTGGAGCGCCGGGGACGGGGCAGGACGACAGCGTCTGGGGCACGATTACTGACAGCTCCTGTGCAGCTTCCTTGCCTTCCCTGTTTTCTAACGAGGCCACAGGCATGTGCAGACTCACCTCATCCACTGCCGTTCTGGCCCTGAGGCTGGTGATCTGGGTCTGGGATGAACGGTCACGGCTTCTGCTGGCCAGTGGGGTGGCAGGCACTAGCCACGAGGAGTCCGTGGTGCTGTCTTCGTTGGGGCTGCTCACTCGGTCACAGAACAGCCAGGGGGTCCCTCTGCTGCCCACGGGGCCCTGCTTCTCTGGCCACCCCTCCCCCTCCTCCTGCCACAGCTTGGCTTCTCTTCCTGGCAGGCTCTGGGAATGTTCCTGATCTGCATCAACGTCAATGACAGAAAACAGCTCAGAGGAATTGGGGCTGATTTCTAGAACTTTCCTTTCTTCTTGGGGATCACTAGAAACTGACTTTATTTTGGTTTGTTCTATCTCCAGCTCTTCATCTGAATCCAACAAAAGGATAATGTCATCTTCTTTGTTCACACTGGAGGCAGAATTCTGAGATCTGGGACTCAAACGGTCAGGTTTCGTTTGGGTTAGGTCAATGGACAGAGACTTTTCTGGGGAAATCAGGACCCCCTTAGTTTTGCGTTCCAGCATGGAACTACATTCTTTGCCTTTCTGGTGGCCTGGCTCTTTAAATAACGTAAGGACACTGCTGTCCCTTTTCTGCTTTGATAGCACAGCTGGAGATGGTGATTTTGGGGAGGCCGCATGGGAGACACCACTGTGCGACTGGGGCGTCGATGGGGACGACCCGCTTGTGAGATGAGGGTGAAGATGGGACCGGCTGGAACTCCCACCCCGGAGTGGCTGGGACAGGAAGCAGCACGGGTGCGCTGGGGGCACCTGCTGGGGAGCAGGGATCTCCCTGTCCCTCTCCCTGACAGCGCCACCCTGTTCCTCAGGATCGCATGTTATCTGGGACAGCTCAGAGAATTCTCCTGGAGTTGACGAAAAGAGCTGCTCATCATCCTGGGCACCCTCTGCGTGCGGAAGGGGGCAGCGCCCAGAAGGGCTCGAGGAGCCAGAGCGACCCCAGGCCTCCCTGGGCACCTCTTGCTCATGCGTCTCTGAGCCCCCCTCCCTGTCTGAAGGCTGCCTCTGGAGTGGTCGCACGTTTTCCCAGTTGGTTGGGGTCTCCTCTCTTCCTGGCTCAGAGGACTCCACGTTCTCTGCTTTTTCCATCTGTTCATTGATCTGGACACTCGCTAGGATATGCACAGAGACTGGACTGTCCTCTTCGTGGTGGTCAGAGTCCTCGTCAACGTCTGGTATTCTCGCCTCCTGGAGCAGCTTCCGCTGAGTAGCTGCAAATTCATAAATTTCTTCCATTTCTGCTTCATTCACCTTTTCTCTGTCTTCTTTGTGGCCCTTGGATTTCAACAGAGTCTCTGCTTCCTCCTCTTCATCTACCCACACTGACCTCAAGAGTTCTTGGAAATTCTCTGCTCTGCTTTCACAATTCATATCTTCCTTCTCCTCCCACTGTTCGCCCTCTGAATCCGCCAGGAGGGGCACTTGTTCACACAGGTGAGCAAGCTCACTCATGCCAAACCTGCAACAGGAAACGCCAGGTGTCACGGCCATGCTGCACGAAGGTGGGCTTGGGGCACCCGGGGGGGCATCAGAACCGAGTCTGCACGAGGAGGAACCACCGCGATCAGCCCTGGCCTTTCCCTGCTCCTGTTTGTCTGTGGTGCCCATGCTTCTGCCCAGGAACGCCCCAGGCCACTCGGTTCTAGAAACCAGAGACTTACAACACTTTCACGCAGAGTTCACTAACTACTGTGCATCAGGCTGACCTTGAGATCATAGAACTGGCAGGGCTGCAAAACTGGAGAGCCCATGCCCCTCAAGAGGCCCTCGAGACATGGTGCCAGACAAATCACAGCAGACTGATCGTGTCGGCAGGTCAGCCCAGGCTGACGGGCACACCAGCTGGCCCCTACACCAAGGCTCCATGGTCTAATCAGTGCATTTTGAACCCCAGAGGCTGAGCCATTCCTTTCCCAAGAAAGCACCTGACGGATGACATAGCCTTGGCTGAACAAGGTTTACCCCACAGGTCCTGCAGCCTCGTCGGGAGGTATAATAGAACAGCTGTCTCTGCTGAGCTACCTGCCATGTCTCCTAAGATACGGTGTGGACAAGCCGGGAGCTACAAAGTCATGAGACACAGACTAAGCATTTTCTCCACTTCCATTTTCTGGGACTCAGGAAAGGACTGCTGTTGTCCAGCTCTAGTGGCAGAACAATCTAGAAGCAGCAGTGCTGGGGGCGGGGCCAAGGTCAAGTCATTCTCTTTTATCATGCCCAGGGCACTAAAAGCCATGGGACTCAGCGTTCTCCCCATCCAGTGCTTGGTGCCCTCCAAGTGTCCATTCTGGCCTGACTTTCAAGACTTTTAGGACTTTTCAGACCCTAACAAGCTCTGTTCAAAGTCATTGCTGGTCATGAACTTGGGACTAAAAAGTATAAACGAGGCTGGGAACGGTGGCTCATGCCTATAATCCTAGCACTCTGGGAGGCCAAGGTGGCAGGATCACTTGAGGCCAGGAGTTCAAGACCAGCCTGAGCAAGAGTAAGACCTTGTCTCTATAAAACGTAGAAAAAATTATCCAGAGGTAGTGGCACATCCCTGTAGTCCCAGCTACTTGGGAGGCTGAGCCAGGAGAACTGCTCGAGCCCAGGAGTTCAAGGTTGTAGTGAGCTGTGATGACGCCACTGCACTCTAGCCAGGGTGACAGAGCAAGATTCTGTCTCAAAAAAATAAAAACATAAGAAAATAAGATAAAAGGTATAAACAGGACTTAAAGTTCTGATGGCCTCAGCCCTGGCCCTTCTGCACACAGCCCTCCCTTGAGCTGTCAACTTGATGATCCTCACCAGTCAATTTTGAAGGTTTTGGAGTACAGGGAAAGAGCAATCAGACCTGAGGGCCAAGGAGCTCAGCTCAGGGGCCAGGCGGGGAGGAAGGCCAGTGTCCGCGGTGTAGAGATAGTGCAGGAACGCAAGGGCAGTCTCTGTGCTCACGTCACTCAACAGGACGCGCTGGGTCAGAACCCCCTCTTCTACAGCAGAGAAGCCTTCGTTGTTCACCTAAGGGCGAAATATAATACAGAAGGTTTATGGATCGGACAATCGTCACCTGGAGTAAAGAAGACAGTCTCGGTGTCCATGGAGTCTCTAGTCTTGTAAATAGCCCCCTGCCCCAGGAAAGGCATTAGCTGGTGTTGATGCATTTTTCTGGCCAGTAATTCTGCAGGCCAGGCCTAACACTTCTCTGTTGGCAAATCGTATCAGGAATGGAAGTTCAAGAGCCCAGTTAGGGCCAGGCGCAGTGGCTCACGCCTGTAATGCTAGCACTCTGGGAGGCCAAGGTGGGAGGATCGTTTGAGCTCAGGGGTTCGAGACCAGCCTGACCAAGAGCGAGACCCCATCTCTACTAAAAATAGAAAAAATTAGCTGGGCACGGTGGTGCATGCCTATAGTCCGAACTACTCGGGAGACTGAGGCAGGAGGATCGTGTGAGCCCAGGAGTTTGAGGTTGCTGTGACCTAGGCTAACTGCCATGGTGGCACTCTAGCCTGGGTGACAAAGCAAGACTGTCTGGAAAAAAAAAACCCAGTTAGTTTCCTTTTGACAGACATATCAAGGGGTCCAGAACTTTCTGACAGAGAGACTGACAGCAGTTTGCTGGATTCCTGACATTCAAGTCAAATGCACATTAGAATGTGTCAGAGCAGAAGTCTTTGAAAACATTTGTCAAACCTCAACCTTAAAGAGATCGGCTGGGAGACCATAATTACACAAATAGAGGAAAGCGGAAATGAGTCTTAGAAACAAAGGATTTTCATTCAAAAGAAGGAAAATCTGGTGTTTCCCAATCCTGAGGCCCTCATCTCACAGTCCCTCACAGCCCCCCGACCTCCCTCTGAGCCTTGTCACTTCTCCATGTATTTTCTCCCTATCGTGGCAGGAGTGGGGACGGGGGTGGGGAGAATGTGGGGGACAGGAAGTGAGGGAGACGGGGAGGGGGAGGAGGCAGCAGGAGAGACGGGGAGCCCTGGTCAGAGATGGGCGGGGAGGGCCCAGGAGGGGTGCGCGATGGCCCCTGCATACTTACATACTGACTGAGAAGCGGACATCGGGCATAGAGCACAAACTTGTGGGCGTGAAGCATCTCCCCGCTGTCTGTCTGGAACTGGACGTCGCTCAGGTGTGGGTTGTTGACCATGGTGCCAAAGTCAGCAACCAGCAACCCGAGGGAGAGCTGAAACGGACAAGGAAGAGCCGTCATTGCCATCTACGGCGCTTCTCTGAGCTGTGGGACGTGCCCCCAGCTGAGGCGGTGCCAGGGTGGGCTGGGACCCTCGCTGTCCTTCCAGAATGGTTCCTGTGCTTGGTTGCGCCTTTGAGTCACCTTCGGGCACCCAGTGATACAGAACAGCAAAACACTAGCCTCTTGTATTCCCTGACCTGAAACGGCGGCAAGTGGAGAGGGAGGACGGGCAGGAGAAAGCTCCAGGCACCGTGGGGGTCAGGCTAACGAGTCTCACGTGCTCACGCACTCAGTGCTCACCACAGCCCAGGGAGGAAATGTACCAGCCCGCTGTGACGCAGGGGACCCTGATTCCATGCAGCTTGGGGACCTGGCCGAGAGGCGAGCCCCAGGTCTACTCTCTGCCTATGTGCGATGATGCCACTAGGCTGGCCCGTGTGTAGTGTTCGGTTGATGCTGATGTCTTAACGGCGTGAGTGCCGCTCTAAGGAAAATCCAGCCCCCACCCCAGTCCATCCCAACGCAGAACACTGGCCTGCGGGCCTGAGGCCAGGCCGCCGCTTGCCCAGCTGTGCTCTGGAACCAGCCCAGAACCCGCACCTGGAGGCAACCGCACTGAGAGACAGTGGTCCCTCCGGACTCCCAGGACAAAGCAGGCTCTGAGGGTTCGATACTGGGGTGATCCACAGAGTTCGAAGACAGGAAGACAGAAGCCATCAGGGCAGGGCTGCAGAGGGGAGACAGAGGCTCCTGTGCTCGCTCTCTGCCTCTGCTCACAGGCCGTCAGTGTGCGTCAGCTCTCTGGGAAGCAGAGGTGCTTCTCGAGAGACCAGTGCATTCATGGCAGGGCCTGGAGGCCAGCAGTGAGCCAACCTCACCCCGCACATGACAAGCCTTATGACAAGCAAGAGCGGCCAGGGACACAGAGCGAGGGGCAGAGCCCGACAGCTCAGCGCGTGGCAGGAGGAGGCCGGTCCTTACCGAAGCGTGGCTGCCCCTCTCCAGGTGCTTCTCCTTGGACGGCAGGACAAACCCAGTCAGTGGAAGGTCACTGGGCACCAAGTCCAACCCTGAGATAAGGACCCGCAAGTTAAAAGAATGTCACCTCCCGGTAACGTCAATTGCCAAGCAGACAGCATCATCCGCAGGCTGAGCTGGACCCAGAGGTATGGTGGCACTTGTTACCTGAGGACATCTTTTAAAACAAACCCCCCACAAATTGTTTTATCACCCTCCCCGAAACAGGGAGGTAGAAGAATAGTAAAATAGACCAAATTAGCCCAAAGGATCACTTGCCGTGGGCAGACGGCTCTGTCCTTGGTTAAAGTTTAAGGAAAACTGTGACAGGCCTGCCTGCATCACATTGACCTTTGAGACAAAAACGAAAGCACCCAGAGACTGCGCACCCTCCCATCATCCTGGGATGAGCGGCCATCACAGAGGCGCAAGGTCTGGTCCACCCCAGCCTTAGCCACAGGGAGGGGAGGCCCAGCAGGGCGGGGCTGGCCCCAGCCTCCCACCCAGTGTCTCACCTGCGGCCCCTCCCAAGCCAGCCAGGCCCCCACTGCCAGGCCATGGGCTGGCGCTCAGCCCCTCCCTTGCCAGGTCCACCAGGTCCTGCAGGGCCTGGTGCTCCCTCTGACTGGCCGACGGTGATGGGTCCCCAGGGCTGCGGCCCACAGAGGGGGTGCTGTGGAGAGCAGGTGGTCTTCCCACGCCCGGCTCTGACTGCTCAGGTGGCACCAGTGGCTCCATGGGCTCCTGCGTGAGGCCCTGAAAGAAGTGAGGGAGCAGAGTGACCGCGTGGTTGCTGCACCAATGCACGCCCTGCAGCGGCCACACAGTGTGTGCAGCTGGACCTAAGACCGCAGAGCGGGATGGGGGCTGTGAGCACAGAGGGTCTCCAAAGGCACCAGCCACGGCTCGGAGCAGCCCCAGAATGCTTTTCCATATCACTGCGTGTCAACAGGCTTCTCTGTCATGGCCGAGGACAGCCCTGTGGCATCCAAGTCTGCAGAGAAGTTTATCGGAGGGCCAGAGGCGGTCCCCAAGGGCCTGCCACTCTCCTAACATCACCTGAATGGCCTCAGTCAGGGGAGTACCAACTCCAGGGCCACCTGCCACAAGACTGTCTGGAGCTCCTATTTACAATGCATGTTCCTGGCCCCCCCCCAGACGTTATCCCAGCCACCCTGGGGCTCTCTGTGTTTTAAATAAACTCCAGGTAAACCAGCATGAATGCAAAGAAGATAAATAAATCAATAAATAAGCTCCAGGAACACACTAAGTTGTGCAAAGCAAGGGTGCCCCTCCCTGCGCTTCCCAGGAAAGGCATCTAGTTGCTGCACATGGAAATAAGCTATGCTGACGCCCCTTGGTTTCCTCCCCTTTCCTTGGACTTTCCCTTGGCTCAGCGGCTGACACCCAGTGTTGTGATTCTAGAACTGCCCACCTCTCCCCACAGCCCATCCGCGCGTGCCTGGAGGGAAGGGCTCACCGAGGCAGGCCGCCGGGGCACGAGGGGCGGGACAAGGCCGGCCGTGTAGAAGGACTCCACAGCCCAGGCTCCGGTCAGGGCGCTGCCCTCCCACAGAAAGTTCTGCTTCCCCTCAGGTGGTGGCAGACGCCAGCCAGCCTTTTCCAACTCTTGCTTTAAGACCCTGCTGGCAGGAAGCGGTGGCGTGCTGGACAATTCCGCTTCCTCGGAAAGGAGCAGGGCTACTCGCTCCTGTATCTGCCTGCCTGTGGTCTCGGAGTCCTGGACCAACAACCTCGGGGGTGAAACCGGGGTTTTCTTCTTGCGACTTTTCTTCTCTAGAGAGAAGAAGTGACATGGTCAGCAGTGGAATGTGTCCGCTTGTCCTGGGACCCACCAGTGGTCTCTTCCCAGGGGCACTGCTCCCGGCCACAAGTACCTGCTCCTGCCCTTATCCTCTCAGAGAAAGCACTTTCCAGTCTGAGTGCTGGCACAGCCGGACACTGCTCCATCTCAGATCGGGACAGAGCCAAGGCCACCAGCAGGTCCTCGGACAGTGCCTCGTCAACCTTCCGCCTCTTCTGTGCCTCCTTCTTGTTGGTGGCTCCTTTCCGTTTCACGCCCCCAACGTGGCTGCTGAAGCTGAAAGGCGGCCAAAGGGAACAGGCAGCAGGACTGGAGGTGCTTACAACTCTGACACTGGGCCCATGGCTGAAGGGGGCTCCGGGGCAGCATGCGAGGGGTGCAGGGGTGAGTGGGCGGTCGGACCAGCACCTGTGCCCTCACGACCTGAGTTCCAAACGCCCAGGCTTGGCCTTAGGGGACAGGAGGCTCAAAGACCCCATGAGAAAGCCCAGCTCCTGTAGCTTTCTACTCTGACAACCTTCTAGAAGGACCCACACACATCTTCTTCTTTCACTACTTGGAGATATTTTAAAAGCAGACATATTTTATCTGAGCAGGCTGTTTTAGTGCAGTCCTACCAAGAGGCAAGCAATGGCTTGGACAACATTTATTCTAAAGCCTCAAGGCTTTCAACCCTGTAACGCTAATGTGGATGAGCTAAATACACACAGGCTCGCCAGCTAAGAGAATCCTCCTCTGCCCTCTGTGGTCTCGGCCCTAGCCCAGCTCTGCTGCCCACAACCCGTGTGCAAGGCAGTGGCCAGAACAAGCAGAACCATTGCCCTTGGACTTCTGTTTGCTCCTGACAGCTGTCAAAGGAAGAATCCCAAACCTAGGAAAGTCTAGGGCTCAGGCTGCCTTTGCTCCCTATAAAGCTGGGGTCAACTCTGGCATCCTCAGTGGCAGGGGCAGTGTGGAGCAGAGCTGGCCTGACCCTCTGCCACGTGAGTGGCTGTGGTTTGCACACTAAGGACTTGTTTGCTAGCTGTCAGCAAGGCCTCCTATCTTAACACTTAAGCATTCATTCGTGCAATTTTTTTAAAAAGTAGAGTTCTGTGCTTCTGTCTCACCAACTCTTTGAGCTGTGCTGAATAATCTTACATTAACTGTGTAAAATTGGGCTACGCTGAGGTGGAAACTCTGCCGTACAACAAAGACACGGATGCAGTAAAGTGAATACCGAATTCTTAGAATCGCCAGAGGGGACTGACTGCAGGACTGTGGGACTAGAAACATCTCAGAAGGACCTTGAAGAAACCAGTCCACATGGTCTTCTCCACAGACACACCTGAATGGGCCATTCCAGCCTTCAAGGATGGAGAATTGGTCCCTCTCAATCCCTTCTAGACTGTGCCGATCTCAACCTCAGATGAATCAAAGAGGCCTCTACTGTCCTCCAACACTATAAAAAGGTTTTTCTTTTTTTAAACAAACGTCACTATCTGGCTTGTTTTCTTCCTTTTCATTTGACTCACCTGGGTGCTGGTGGGCTGCCGTCCCCCTCAGGCCGAGCTGTCTGCAGCCGCACGGCCTGCAGCAGGAGTTGGGGGCCGACCTCCATCTTCACCGCACACTGTTTCAAGTGACTGATTCTGCTCTTTAAGGTGAGAAACTGTTTACCACAAATTGGGCATTCAGGGACCTGAGGCATGGACGGTCGTAGTGCCTTTTCAGCCTCGTCCAAGCACCTGTAGGAAAACAGTAAATACAGGAGAACCATGTTCGCCGCAATGGGGTTGCAGCAAGTGTGGGTCCACATCAACACGGACGTGCTGTGGCCAAAGCATGTTCCCCCAAAGCCAATCCCCTCCACACAGCCTGTATAGCGCCCAGCAGTCAGCCTTCAGACACTACGTATCTGCCAGCAAAGTTAGCTAGAGAGAGCAAGGGTTGGATAAACGGAATTACCTTGGCACCCAGAAGTTCCACGGCTAAGTACATACCCAAATAACCGAAAACAGGTACTCAGATACATGAGACACACGTGCACAGCAGCGCCCTTCACGGTACCCAAGAGGCGCAAACAATCGCCCGTCCCCCCGTGGATGAAAGGACAAACACACTGTGCTCTGTCCACATGAGATGTGACTCAGCCATAAAAAGGATGAAGCACTGACACACACGACGCGGATGAACCTCGAAACACTGTTAAGTGAAAGAAATCAGACACAGAGGGACAAGTGTTGCGTGACTCTGCTTGTACAAAGCGTGCAGAATAGGAAATCCACACAGACAGAAGGCTGGTTAGCAGTGGCCGGGGCAGGGAAGGGACAACTGGCAGTGACTGCTGGTGGGTGTGGGGTTTCTTTTGGGGGTGATGAAAATAATCCAAAATTGACTGTGGTGATGGCCGCACAACTCTGTGAATTCACCAAAAGCCATTGAACTGTACACTTTACATGGGTGAAATGTATGGTATTGAATTATAGCTCAATAAAGTTACTTTAAAAAAAGGGTAGGTTGACAAGAAAACTGAGGTGCTGTCGCCATGGTGAGGAGTCTCGGGGATTCTGTGGCGCACACAGGAAGGGCCACAGTCGAAGCTGCTCCCACCTGTTCACATGCTGCTCCCTCCGTGCCACGTTCATGGCTGAGAGGTCCTTTTGACAGATCTGGCAGAAGAACAACCCCTTTTCCTCCAGGCTGTCGTCATGCATGGACGCTCCTCCCCGTGCAAACTCCTGCTGCAGGGCCAAGGCCACGGCAGCATCACTCTCTGTGGCAGGCAGCCCAGACCCGTCCTCTGCAGAGAAGCACAGAAGAGCATTGAGGATGAACCGCAAGGGCAAGCTCACCCTCAGAACTCTGCGTCACACGTGGGCACCAGGCAGAGCACTAAGAGACCAGAACCCAGCACCGTGCCGCCTGGTGACACGAGCACTCAATGGGGCTCCTGGAACAGTACTTCCCCCGCTTTAATGTGCACTCGGATCACTGGGAAGCTTGTCAAAATGCAGGTCTGGGTGCGGGGGACCCACGCAGGGGCTGGACACTGCATTTCCAACAGCCCCCAGGCTCAGCGACGCTGCTAGTCCAGGACCACTCTCTGCGTATCAAAGCCTGAAGAACTTGCTTTTCATTTTCCCCATTTCTGCAGAAATTGCCTATCTCAGGCACTGTAGGTTCACCAAGTTCCTATTCTAACAAATTTAGGTTTTCTCATCAAAGCTTAACCTTCCCTACTGCTGACCTTTTACATCATAGAACCAGGGCAGAGAGAAACGCCTTCGGTGATCAAAAGGCAGCATCTCTTACTCAGCATCAGACCCATGGAGGGACTGATTCTGGTCTTGAGATGGCTTCCAAGGCGGCCCCTCTGATATTGCTGGAGCAGACCCTGGGCACTCACAGAAGATATGTCCTGAGAACTTCATAAACCCCCAAGTTCGTGAATATTGCTACGGCCGACCTCGCCTGCCACTAAAGGCAGAAAAGCAACACACCTTCATTTTGGTGCCCTGTTTTGTTTTGTTGTTTTTTTTTTTTTGAGACAGAGTC
>RJWJ010003940.1:21843-81058 GCA_004363605.1 Indri indri
AGTGCCGTGGCATCAGCCTCGCTCACAGCAACCTCAAACTCCTGGGCTCAAGGGATCCTCCTGCCTCAGCCTCCCAGGTAGCTAGGACTACAGGCACGCGCCACCATGCCCGGCTAATTTTTTCTATATAGTTCTAGTTGTCTGATTAATTTCTTTCTATTTTTAGTAGAGACGGGGTCTCGTTCTTGCTCAGGCTGATGTCGAACTCCTGAGCTTAAACAATCCACCCGCCTCGGCCTCCCAGAGTGCTAGGATTACAGGCGTGAGCCACCGCGCCCGGCCTGTTTTGTTTTTTAACAGAGAAATGATTTCTCTCTTCCTGAGCGTTTGTTAGGTGTGATGTGAAGAGACATGAGTCAAATGTAGGGCAGGAGCGAGGCTCACGCACCGGCTGGGTGATGCCTCTGCACCTCCCAGGTGCGTTGCAGACCGATGCCTCACAGGATGTCAAATTGCTGCATGTGTGAACCTTTGGGGGGGGCCTGAGCATCCTCCATGCTCTTACAGTAAAATGTGCAAACACCACCAAGAGCCTACATATTTATTAGCTGTAGGTCTGTCAATACAATTTCTTCCTATTTCTTTTCCTTTCATATATTTACATCAGAAATGAGGATCCATATTATCTAGGGGATAAAGAATAGGATGTCCTGACCTTATGTGCCTTTTGGGGTGGTGCAATATGAAATACACAGCACCTATGACGCACCGTTGCCAGACCTGGAGCCAATCAGACCTCTAATTTACTCATGGTGCCTGGCAATCCCAGGGATAGAGGAAGGGGCTAAATGATGCCATGAAGAAATAATCAGACAAATCCAGGAAGTGAGAAATCTTGTAAGACAGTTAGCCTAGAGTCTTCAAAGAGTCAGTGTCGGCTGGGTGCAGTGGCTCACACCTATAATCTTAGCGCTTTGGGAGGCTGAGGTGGGAGGACTGCTTGAGGCCAGGAGTTCAAGACCAACCTGAGCAACACAGCAAGACCTCGTCTCTACAAAAAATAAAAAGATTAGCCAGGCATGGTGGCACACCTGTAGTCCCAGCTACTAGGGAGGCTTACGCAGGAGGATCATTGAGCCCAGGAATTAGAGACTGCAGTGAGCTATGATTATGCCACTGTACTCCAGCCTGGGCAACAGAGCAATACCCTGCCTCAATAAAAACAAACAAACAAACAAACAAATAAAAATAATACCCAGAAAGTCAGTGTCATGGAAAACAAAAGAAGATGTTCTAGAATTGAGATTGCTGAGCTATAGCAATATACAATAAATATATTAGCAATATTGAATCCTTGTTCAGGAAAAAAAAAACCCGTTGCAAAAGATATCCTTGCAACAATTGGGAAAATTTGAATATGAACTGGATCCCAGGCAATATTATGGAATTAAGTGTGGTAATAGTATCGTGGTTATGCTGCAGAATCTAGCAGTGAAGCACAAGTCATCTATAACTTACTTTCAAACAATAAAAAGAAAAATATGCATATTTATAGAGATATAAAAATATAGGGCCAAATGTTAATAATTGTTAAATCTATCATGAGGGTATAGGGGATTCATTATAATTTTTTAAGACTTTTCTGTAAAGGAAAAATTTCATAATAAAAAGTCAAAATAAAAATAAAATAGAAGAAGAGTTACCTTGTCAAAGAAGCTAGGTGGGAAATGACCCAAGGGCCCTTTTATTCTCTGGCTAGATCTAAGGTGCTAGCAAAGGTGAAACACCAGGTGCACAGCATAAACCCAACAGACGCTGGTTTCTCCCTGCCTCCTTTCGTCAGAATGTAACCCATCTCTGTTTGGAAGACAGAAACACACCCATCATACCGTTCCCTGACACCGTCTCCTCTTGAGGGCCCTTTGGGAAATTTTCTTCTGATGCCAATTCAAGGGAACACTCTTCTGAAGCATGTTTCAAACGCTCGGGGTCTGCTCTCTTGAACTGCTGCATTCGCTGTAGGACCAGCTCTGCCGTGCGGGGTTTGGAGGGACTTGGCGCCGCTGCCGTCAAACAGGAAGGAGGTGGCTGGGAGTTGCTGTGGGAAGTACTCTCTGGCAAGGAGGAAAATATTCACAAGCATCTGTTGTAGCTGGAAAAATAAAAGACTTTTCCACCAGAAAGAGGTTACACCCATGTTTCAAAGGGGTCCTTTATCAACTAGTTTAGGTTTGACTCACAAATGTGAACAGGACTGATTGCTTCTGGGTAACTTCTTTGTTTATGGCAATGCAGAGATAAATATCAACGACAGGAGGGGAATGGGGAGTGGCTGCTAACTGAGCTTGGGGTTTATTTTTGGGATGATGAAAATGTTCTAAATTAGGAGGTAGTGATAGTTGCACAACTGTGAATATACTAAAAACCACTTAACTGTACACTTTAAAAGAGTAAATTGTATGGAATGTGAATCCCAGTAAAGCTGTTATTAAAGACATATTAATGACAAAGGTTTACGTCTTTCTAGATCAGGATCCACAGATGGCCTTCAGTGGAGATCCATGAGACCCCCTGAAGTTGTGTGTCAATTTCACAGGTATGCATGTGGGTACAGGTTTTGGGGAATCATGAATAGCTTTCATCAGACCTGCAAAGGGAGCAGGAGAGGCCAATAGTGTTGATCAGGCAACACTCTTGAAGCCTCACAACAGTCTCTGTGAGCTACGACTTCACCACCACTTTACTGATGATGCTGGCTGCACTAGAAAAAAAGTTAATTACTATCAGGAAGTGAAGGTGAAGAGAATTTAGAAACAGAACTCAGGAGCCCAAAGAGCTTGTGGTATGTTATATATGCAAGGCTGGTTTCCAGTTCTGCATGAAGAAGGTATGCTAAGCACATAGCTCAACATACCAAGGGCAGCAGGGCAAGAAAGCTGCTTTAAACAAACAAACAAAAAAGGAACAGAAAAGAATAAAAGGTCTTTAGAGGAGATAAAGGCAGGACCTGAAGATTCTCCTTGACTTAAACCCATACAGCACCCTCCCAGCAGCCTAACCAGATGGGTGGCCTGTTCCGATTTACCCACTTTGGAATGAATTTAAGAAAAGGAGAGAAGCAGCATTATTGTCATGTTCATGTAACTCATGTAAACCACACAACATAAACATTCATAGGAAATTCTGAAAGAGCAGAGGACTCCAAACATAATCTTGTGAAAAATTCACACAGGGGTTATATTCTTTATGACTATTGTTTAAAACAAGAGTCAGCAAACTATGGTCATGGGCTGGCTGCCTGTTTTTGTAAATAAAGTTTAACTCCCACACAACCACACCCACTCATTTATATATCATCTACTGCTGTTTTTTCACTACAGCAGCAGTTGAATAGTTTTGACAGAGACCATATGGCCCACAAAGCCAAAATATTTACCATCTGGCCTTTTTCACAAAGTTTTTCAACCCCTGGTTTAAAACAGTACAAATGACCTCTGGTTTCCTCTGGGAAGTTCTGCAGGTGGTTTTTGCCTAGTTACCTGTCTGAGTGGTCTGTGCTCTTTCCCAGAGCACAGGCTGATTTGGAGCAGGAGCAAGCACACCTCCCTCCCTATTCAAGGTGACAGCCGTTTCACTTGCTTGCGACTTGGTTGTCCCTTGCTTTTTAGTCCTAGGGGCCTGGCTGCCAGACCGAGGTTTCTTCTCCGCAGGGCCTTGAAGGCTTTTGCTCTTGGTAGCAGCTTGTTTGGTCCTTTTCAATTTGCCTCTTATCTGAGTGCTGTTTGAGGCTTTTTGTGCCTTCCTTTCTCCTGACACTTCCTTGGTTCCATTTTTTTTCACCCTTTGGAAAAAGCTGGAGCAGAGTTCTTTAAAATCCTCATCGGACTCATCCATCATCTGACCAGGTTTAAGGCTTTCAGGCTGGTCTTCAGAGGAGTGACAGTCAGTCTTGGGGCACGTACGCAGGTGAGGACGTGAACCCAAGCGTAAGCCTCACCGAGCCTCATTCACACTCACAGCCTCATTATGGTTCCTCTCTGCTTGTCACTTAGATACTTGGAGAGTCTGCACCATTGAACAAGAAGTATTGTTTTCCTCTCCATAACGATTTAAGTATCTTTGTTCAAGAAGGGCCTGTGGTTAAATAACATGTTTAAAGATTTTCTCTGTTAAAGTTCACAATTGAGAGAATGTTTAGTTGTTCAACAGATGCCTCTGAAATAGAAAATCTATGAACTTGGTGTTCAGATGATTCTCCAAGATCTCCATGGTGATAAAGCACATTGGTTCATTTAATTTCATATCTGTGGAAAACCAAAAGCATCTAAGTGTAAATAGACAGACATTGTCATTTTATGCCATTTCTTCCAGGAGGTATGAGGGCATGCGGGTAAGGGAGAAGTCTTCAGAGTAACTATACTGTCAAATACTCAGTACAGCCTGGTTAACACAGTCTAATCATCCTGTAGGACATCACCACATAACAGATGAGAGGGATCCAGAAACTGTCAAAGCATGTTCTTCCAGAAAATTATGTGCATCTTGGGAGAGTGTTGTTTTTACTGAAATTTGGGGAACAAATCCAATGAAGGACAGTCACCACAGAAACAGAATGATTCCTTAATCTAGAAACACTATCTCCTAACTGGTCTAAGACCATCTGTTAGAGGCTTTATCAGCAAACACTGCAACATGAGAGACAGAAAGAAAGAGAAAGAGAAAATTATATGCCCCTGAACACTTAGGAGAGAAAAGGCCACTTTTCTCTATCTTCTCAGCCCAAGAACTCTTTAAACTCAGACGACTAAAATACTGCCTATAAGCAAAGGTTGGGCCTTCTAGAAATGATTATTCACTTTAGCACACAGCTAGTGAGGTTCAAAAATCAAAGCTGAATGACCTAATGGCACAAAGGTCTTCATTTCAAATACAATAATGCAATCTCTGCTGTCCAAGTAATCTGATTAATCATTTTGTTTTCGAAAGCTAGGTAGATACCCCTACCTAGAATCTACCTTGCATGGCTGGCTCATTCTCATCTTCCATGTTACTTCCTTAGAGAGGCTTCCCCTAATCCTGTAAGTGGACCCTTCCCCCTCCATTAATCTCTATCACACCCATTGTTTTCACAATAGCATTTGTCACAGGTTATAACCATATGTAATAGATAATATTTATTGAATGCTTGCTGTGTGCTAGGCACTGTTCTAATTGCTTTTCAAATCTTCAACTCATTTATACAACAATCCTTTATGGTAGAATCTATTGCCATCCTCTCTTTACAGCAAGGAACCAGGCACAAGCAGAATGAGCAACTGGCTCAAGTTCACACAGCTTTTGAAGTGGCAGGGCTGGGATCAAACCCAGGCAGTGTGGTTCCAGAGTATCTGCTCTTATATTTTTATTCATTGACTTATAATCTGTCCCTTACTAAGGACAACACTTTAGGAGGGCACAGACCCAACTACTTCACTTTGTATCCTCTTCGGCTTATCCGGTGTCTGACTTGTAGTAAGTGTTGGACAACTATTTGTTGAATTCATGAACTGCAAAAAGTTTGATGTAATCGGAGTGAAGAGAAAGTGGTAAAAGAGAAGCCTTCAGGGAGAGACAGAGAGGGCCTGGAATGTCAGACTAAGCAAACTGAAATTTATTCTGTTGGATATGGTGAGCAGTTAGAACAAGTTCCTCCCTCCACAACTGTGTTGAGTCTCCACATCTCTATTGATATGAGTCTTAAAACAGTTCCATCTCCTACGGGTTCTCAATCAGTATGTGCCCAGGGACATAAAGGATCCCACAAGACTGCACGCTTCCAGAGGGTAGGGGACTTGTGCCCCCTACCTACCTCGGCATCCCACCTACCTCGGCGCCCGACTCACAGCAGGCGCGGAATGAATGAATGGATCGGTGCAGGGCGGACCCTCCCGCTTCCCCCCGCCTGGCGACCTACGGAAAGGGGGCTGAGGGATCCGCCTGGGAACGGGCTGCCAGGACTCTGACGGCTCTAAAGCCAGACGGAGAATCCCGATCCTGGGATCGGCCCCGGGCCGTGACCACCGAGGGTATCCGGATCCGCCCCCCGTCCACCCTCCAGGCGGGCACCGGCCCCTCTCCACCCAAGCGCCGGTCCTGCCTCTCTGCCGCGGCTGCGGGCCTGCCGAGGCCAAAGGGCCAACGAGGGAGGCGGGCGAGAAAGGCTCTTCTCGCCCAGGAGAGCGAAAACGGCCCGAGATGACAGGATCGTCTCCTCCCGGGCGCAGACTCCCAGCCCGAAAACCCGACTCCTCCTACCTCCGGCGCAGCCGCGGCACCTTCTCAACGGAGAGCTTCGCACCTGCGCATGCGCCGCCCAGCACCTCCCCCGCAGAGAACTACGTGTGCGCCGGCGCAGAGCGGCCGGGTGCCGGGAAGGTGTGTCTCGCTTCCCGTCTTCCTCCGCGGCTCCGGGCGCCGGCGCGCGGTGGCGGCGGGCGCTTCCGGACCGCGCCAGGCGGGATGAGGCCGGACCAGGCGGAAGCTGCGCCTGACAGGCTGGGTGGCCGCAGCCCGAGCACAAATAAAATCTATTACTTGTCAAGGAAGAGTTGGGTGAGTTTGCGGCGCTGTCGCAGCAGTTTTAAGAGAAAGTCTGCTTCCGTCACCGTTACTCAGGAAACGTTTGCTGATACAGTGGCGGCTCCCTCGGAGCGCACCTGCCTGTGGAGCAGCCGAGAGTTACCCGAGTGAGGGGAATTGGGAGAGACCCCAAAGCCAGCCTGGCAGGCCCGGGGGAGCTTCCTAACCGGAGCGGGTAACCTGAAATTTGAGGCCCGGTGGTCGGGTAGCGTTAGCTACGCCGAGGGGATTGTGCCGCGCGTGCCGCCGCCCGGGGGTAGATTCCCAAGCTCTTCAGCCTGGCTGGTGCAGAGTTGTCTAGGGCTTGAGGGGAAGATGAGGCTGCAGAGGTTCGCCACGGGCTGAAATCTGACGGACTTTATAAGTCGTATTAAGGGTTTGAACTTCAACCTGGGGTCTTCAGGAACCAATTAAGATTTTGTCTTCAAAGGCCATTCCGATTGCGGTGTGAAAATGGATTGGGGGAGCAAGACTGGAGGCTGCCACAATCTGGGTGAGAAACAAGAGTGCCGAGTTAGGAAGTGGAGCGAAGAGAGTGGAGACCTCTTAAGGAGTTAGAGTTCTCATGACCTACTTGTTCGTTATGACTTGCAGGTTTGTGGCCTGAGATCTGAGTGCATGTGATCCCAGTCACTGAAATAATGATCACGGAAGTGTGAAGGAACAGGTTTGGAGAGAAGATAATATGTTTATTTAAGGATATATTTCACATATCAAAAATTCACACTTTAAAGTGTACAGTTCAGCGGTTTTTAATACATTTACAAGATTACGCAGCCACCATCACTGTCATTCCAGGACATTTTATAACCCCAAATAGAAACTGCTGTACCCGTTATTCACTCCTCATTCCCCTATTCCCCATCCCCTGGCTGTCAGTAATCTGCTTTCTGTTTCTGTGGGTTTGCCTATTCTGTACATTTTATATACATGGAATCAAACAATATGTGGCCTTTTCAATCTGGCTTTCACTAAGCATGATTTTAACGTTCGTCCATGTTGTGGCATGAATCAGTACTTCGTTCCTTTTCATGGCTGAATAATATTCCCATGCATGGATATACCACATTGTTTCCCTGTTTATCAAGTGATGGACATATGGTTGTTTCCACTTTTTGACTATTACAAATAATGCTGCTATGAACATTTGTGTACAAGTTTTTGTGCTCTAGGAGTGGAATTACTGGGTAAAACTACATTTAGTTCTGAATATTGAGTTTCACATGCTAATAGGACTTTCAAGTGGTTTTTCTGTATAAAGGAGTTAGGTGTTACTTGCTCTCTGGCTTTGGAAACCTATTAGTTTGTAACATGGTTTCCAGTTGGATTAGTTAAGTAGATTGGTAGGCAGCTGAGAGGCATGAATGGGTTGGGTGGGTGGGTGTGTGGGTGTGTGTGTGTGTGTCTCTGTCTCTCTCTCTCTCTCTCTCTCTCTCTCTCTCTCTCTCTCTCTCTCTCTCTCTCTCTCATCCCTTGGGATTTTAATTTATAGAGGTGACTGACAACATGGAGAGGCCAGTGCCATTGAAAGAATTTATTACTTACATTTCCCAAGAAAGGGGGTATGCCACAACGTGCGGAGCCACGGGGGAAGCCATCAGCTTTTGATCAGGAAGAAGTAGAAATAAGGAGAAAGCTAGGCTTATGGGGTTTCCACAGGAATAGCAAGTCAGGGCAGAGTAAACATTTTAGGATTGGATAATTTAAATAATTCCAGCTGGCTTTAGTTTTGGGTGTTCTCTAGTTGCCTGGTACCTGGCCATGGGATGATTTAGGACGGGAGAAATAATTGGCTTGGTGTGTGAGAGTTAAATAAAGGGGGTGGTAGGCTTACTATGAGAGGCATGCTCCCAAGTAAGTTGTTTACTGTCTTTAGGAATTAGCTAGTTCTGGGAGAGATAGTCTCCCCCTGCCAGCAAGATTTGTACGATGTCAAAATATCGTAAGATACAGAAAAAGTTTTTAAATGACTGGTACTCACGGACATAGCTGGGGTGATGTGAAGGACAGTTGTAAAGGTAGAGATTATTTTTCTCCAGTAAGATTGAAAATGTAATGCCTGAATCCTATTTAGAATTTAAGTTTCTTAGAAGCCCAGTGAAGAAAGCCCTTTCTCTCTCCCTCCTGCAACCCAAAATCTGGCTATGTTATTTATTTACATAAAATGAGTTTAAGCATGGTTTAGAGAAGAGAGTTACCTTAAACCTGAGATTCTCAACTGATTCACCTGTGGAATTTTTTAAACTGGAATTGCTTGGACACTACCCATAGGCCTACTGAATAAATCTTAGTGGAGGGATTTACAACCTGTATCGTCTGAAAGTTTCACCAGGTGATTCTGATGCCCTCTAGATTAAGAACCACTGTATTTAAACAACACCTACTGAGCAAATACTGTAGGTTTAGTGTAAAAGAGATGCCAGCTGGGTGCAGTGACTCATGCCTGTAATCCCAGCACTTTGGGAGGCTTTGGTGGGAAGATGGCTTAAGGCCAGGAGTTCAAGATCAGCCTAAGCAACATAGCAAGATCTCTTCTGTACAAAAAATTTTAAAAATTATCTGGGTGTGGTGCCTCGAGCCTGTAGTCCCAGCTACTGGGGAGGCTGAGGCAGGAGAATTGCTTGAGCCCAGGAGTTTGAGGTTCCAGTGAGCTGTTATGCCACTGCACTCTAGCCCAGGTGACAGAACTGTCTCTCAAACAAAAAAAAAAAAAAAAAATGCCAAAAGCTAGGTGAGGAACAATTGGGATTTAGAGTTAAACAGAATTACTTCCTTCAAGGAAGAAACTTATCCATAACTGGGGCAGCTTTTTCTTTGGCCCAAGGTGAATAATGGGTGCCACCTTGGCCTGACCCCATTATGACTTACCTCCAACAGAAGCTCTGGGGTTCACGCTCTTCCACTGGAAATCGGCAGAAGTCACCCAGTGTGACTAAGCTTAGGTCCTTGTTATTTCAATGGGAGTTCTATGTGTTCTTGCCGGTATTTGAGGCAGAAACCCACTGTACTGCCAAAACACTCAAACCAGGGAGTTGAAGGAACATTTCAAATATTAAAAGGTGAGGAATGTTCTTGTTTTTGGTAAACCTTACAGGGTTTATCTGAAAGAGAAAATGGATGCAGAAGTACCTGGAAAAAATTAAGAATTTTATTCCAAATAGAGGCTCTGTTTTCCTAGTTCATAGGAGTAGATCATTTTTGGGTCCAGAGGAAAAAACAAAGTTTGAATATGCTGATTGTCACTTCCTTACCCTCCTGGAATATTTCCTTTTTGAAAACTTATGGTATTCTTCTACTGAGTTAATGTTTTAAACAGTTCTGAGGAAGAATTGAAAGGTGTTTGTCCCAGGTGTATGGTTTGATTATAAATCAAAAAGCCAAAACCTGTCCAGGTCTCTCTCATTGATCTTGATAGGGGTTGGGAAGAGGGCAAATTGAACAAGGAAAGAATTGTCTTCTCACTTCTTTGGTTGTGTTAACTTTTATTTACTGTTGTATAATTCTATTTCCTATATTGCCAAAATTATTGAAATCGGGAAGGGAAATAACTTTTACATGTCTAAGTACATAAGAGTTACTCTAGGTAATGCTGCATTTCTTGCAGTGTCCTACCACTGCCACCTTTTGTGTGATATAGCTGTTTTGCTAGATGAGTTTAAGGAAAATTCCGTGTTCCATGAAAGGGCTGTATATGCAAAGCAGCCCCCAAATGCCAAAATAGCCAAGAAACCAAAGAATAAAGCAGACAAATCCAGTTTGTTGGTAAAGGGTATTTTATTGGGGGAACTTAAAGACGGAAGTGTGGTCTTGGGTAGCCGCAAGACAGGTAGATCTCTACACCTGTTACTCCCCAGACCCAGGACTTATGTGTCATAGCCTATAATTTGTGTTGTAACATTAAGGTTGCTTTGATTTAAAGGCAGGATTTATAGTGAGTTATAGTGAGTACATGTTCTTACAGTAAGAACAGTAAATAAAGTAGAAATCAGGAGGCATTCACGGTACTGGGGTTAATCAGGAATCAACGTGGTGCATTAATATCCAAGACGGAATCACTTTTGTCTCCACACATGCAAATGTACTGGCCTCAACTGCAAAGCAACGTTTTCCCTAATAAAGACTGATAGTGGCACTCATAATTTTGATGTTTAAATTAAGTCATCTTCACTTAATATTTTAAGACAGTAATATTCCCCCAAACTATTTACAGATTCAATGTAATCCCTATCAAAATCCCAAGAGCCCTTTTTTCAGAAGTGGGAAAACTGATCTAAAATTCATATGGAGTTGCAAGCAACCCCTCCCAATACTCAAAATCCCAAATAACCTCCAGCTTTGTTCTTTTTCAAGAACGTACTTCCCTGTTTCAAAACTTACTACAAAGCTATAGTAATCAAGACTGTGAGGTACCAGCATAAGATTAGACATGTAAGTCAGTGGAAGAGAATTTGAGAATCTGGAAATAAACCCATGCATTTATGGGCAACTGATTTTTAAAAAATTTTTTTTATTTAATTTAATTTTTTAAATTTTTTTATTTTTATTTATTTTTTTGTGGAGCGGGGTCTGGCCATGTTGCCCTGGCTGGTCTTAAACTCCTGGCCTCAGACAATCCTCCCACCTTGGCCTCCCAAGGTGCTGGGCTTATAGGCATGAGCCATTGCACCCAGCCCTGGAAATTGATTTTTGACAAGGATGCCAAGACCATTCAGTGGGGAAAGAATAGTCTCTTCAATAAATAGTGCGGGGATAATAGGTTATCACATGCAAAAGAATGAAGTTGAACCCTTACCTCACACCATGTACAAAAGTTAGAATGGATCAAAGACATAAATGTAAAAGCTAAAACTACAAAACTCTTAACAGGGGTAAATCTTCACAACCTTGGATTTGGCAATGGGTTCTAGATACGACACCAAAAGTACAGGCAGCAAAAGATAAAAATAGATAAATTGGGCTTTATCAAAATTAAAAACTTACATGTCAAAGTACACTGTCAATAGAGTGAAAAGACAGAACACACAATGGGAGAAAATATTTTGCAAATCATATACCTGATAAGAGTCTGTGCTATGGTCTGAATATTTATTCCCCTCAAAATTCATATGTTGAAATCCTTACCTCGGGGTGATGGTTTTAGGAGGTGAGGCCTTTGGGAGGTAATTAGGACATAGGGGTGAAGCCCTCACAAGTGGAATTAGTGCCCTTATAAAAGAGGCCCAAGAGAGCTTATCCTCAGTATTTTTAAATTCTAATGTCCATTTCCAGTTCTACTAAGTATTTCATTGGGTCGGCAGACTTGTTATAAATGTAAGGAAAATTCACATTTATGTATGGCTTTCCTTTCAAAAAGTTCACATGTCATATTTATCACGTCACATTCATTGAGTCACATTTATCATGTCATTTAGTCACGTGTGACTGGGTAACAAGCGTTTCAGAGATCAAAAGGAACCTTTTATTTTTGGACATGAACTGGCCCCGAATAAACACTGAGTTTTACCCCAGGAAGAAAAAAGCATCCATGATTTATGTTGTAGGCACCATGATTTATGTCTTTTTTTTGAGACAGAGTCTTGCTCTGTTGCCTGGGCTAGAGTGCTGTGGTGTCAACCTAGCTCATAGCAACCTCAAACTGCTGGGCTCAAGCGATCCTTCTGCCTCAGCCTCCCGAGTAGCTGGGACTACAGGCATGTGCCACCATGCCCGGCTAATTTTTTCTATATATTTTTAGTTGTCCAGCCAATTTCTTTCTATTTTTAGCAGAGACGGGGGTCTCGCTCTTGCTCAGGCTGGTCTCGAACTGCTGAGCTGAAACGATCCTCCCACCTTGGCCTCCCAGAGTGCTAGGCCTCCCAGAGTGCTAGGATTATAGGCGTGAGCCACCGCGCCTGGCCATGATTTATGTCTTTTTCATCCATTATCTCCCTTAATCCTCTGAAAAACCCTATGAGATCATTACACTCATTTATAAATGAGGAAATTGTCTCAGGGCAATTAATTTATCCAAGGTCACAAAGCTAACAAATCAGATCTAAGATTCAGCCCAGATCTGTCTAAATACAAATTGACCATCTCACCCAATTATCTTTCCCCAAATCCCAGGGAATCCAGGGTTTACATTTTGGGGATTGGCTACTGCCACATCTTTTCTCTGACCTTAATAGGAACTTCAGGCCATTGACTGTTTTCTCTTTTCCAAGTCCTTATGTAGCTTGTGGGCCATCATGTCTGTAATATAATATTCTTACTGGTCCTGTTTATCTTCATTCCACCTAGGCAGGGAAACCTCAACCCTGCTCCTCTTTGTACCTGTTCCTTTAGCCAATCAGCTGAGCACTACTGGGTAAAGTCCTACCACAGGGCATGTAGTATCACTTAAAATTCATGATTATCCACCTCAAACAGGCCTTCAGCACCCTCTTGTATTAATAATATTACTTTTCTCTGCTAAAAAGTCCACTTGCATTTTCCTTCTCTGTTGGATTGTTCACACTAGTTTGTGTATATCTGCATTAACATCTAGCATATTAAAAGCACAGTAAAACCTCCCATATTTTATTTACAAAATATTTGAAAAGTAGTAGTCTTTCTTCCACCTCTCCTCCATTCTCACCTCACTGAGGTATGCTGAAGTCTGATATATTAATATATATCTTTTCTACTCTATGCTTTTATAAATATACATATTATAGCCTTTTTGTTTGATAGCCTTTACCAAAAATGGAGTAATACTATGCACATTACATTTTGTTTTTCTTACAAGCATTTCTCTAAGTCAATAGATAGCTATATTCCACATTGAATCAAATATTTCCCTATTGATAAAAATATATGTATAGTTTTTATCATTATAAATAATCATGCAATAAATATCTTTGTACTTATATCCTGTGTGTATGTGTTTTTATTTATATTGGAAAGAGTCCTAAATATAGGATTGATGGGCTAAAGGGTATGTGTGTTTTGTTTGATTTGCCTGTTGTTTTAAAAAAGGTACCTACACATTGTTAAACATTTATTTTAAGGAACCTCAGAAGGTAACCGGGCATGGTGGTGCATGCCTGTAGTCCCAGCAACTTGGGAGGCTAAGGCAGGAGGATCACTTGAGCCCAGGAGTTTGAGGTTGCTGTGAGCTAGACTGATGCCACAGCACTCTAGCCCAGGTGACAGAGCGAGACTCTGTCTCAAAAAAAAAAAAAAAAAGGAACTTCAGAAGGGTACAAAAATTCCCTCCCTCCTCTGGCTTCCAGGCCCCCAGATTCCTAGACTTTCTCCTCAGAGGCATCCTGAAATATTCCAGACATATTCTGTATACATGTAAGTATATGTAAATATATATTCCCTTGCTTTTTCTTTTCCTGTTTTTTTTTTTATTTTTGGTGGCGGGGAGACACAGTCTCACTCTGTTGCCCAGGCTAGACTGCAGTGACATCATCATAGCTCACTACAACCTCAAACTCCTGAGCTCAAGCCATCCTGCCCACCTCAGCCTCCCAAGCGGCTGGGACTACAAGCAGGCGACATACAAGCGGGCGACACCATGCCCAGCTAATTTTTTCTACTTTTTTGTAGAGACAGGATCTTACTGTGTTGCTCAGGCTGGCCTCGAACTCCTGGCCTCAAGCAGTCCTCCTGCCTTGGCCTCCCAGTGTCTCTCCATTTTTGGTTCATGTGTTTTGAAGCCCCCCCCCCTTTTTTTTTTTTTTGAGACAAAATCTTCCTTTGTTGCCTCGGGCTAGAGTACAATGGCATCATCATAGCTCACTGCAACCTCAAACTCCTGGGTTCAAGCCATCCTCCTGCCTCAACCTCCCAAAGTAGCTGGGACAACAGGCACACACCACCACTCCCAGCTAATTTTTCTTTCTTTTCTTTTCTTTTCTTTTCTTTTCTCTTCTCTTCTTTTTTTTTTTTTTTTTTTTTTTTTAGAGATGGAGTCTAGCTTTGTTGTTCAAGCTGGTCTTGAACTCCTGGCCTCAAGCAATCTTCCCATCTCGGCCTTCCAAAGTGCTAGGATTACAGGCGTGAGCCCAGTTTTTGAAGCTCTTTTGTTAGGCACATACACATTTAGGATTATGTATTTTATTCTTTTTGGTGCTATCATAAGTGGAATTGTGTTTGTAATTTCCTTTCAAGATTGTTCATTGCAAGTATATAAAATTGCAAATGATTTTTGTGTGTTGACTTTATATCCTGCTACTTTACTGATTCTTTTTATTAGCTGTAACAACTTTTTTTGTGGAATCTTTAGAGTTTCTTACAAGATCTGAGATAATTTTACTTCTTCCTTTCCAATTTGGATGCCCTCCTTTCCTCCCTTCCTTATTGCTCTGGCTAGAACTTCCAGTGCTATGTTGAATACTGTGGCAAAAGGAGACATTCTCACTTTGTTCCTAATCTTAGAGGAAAAAATTTTTAGTCTTTCACCCTTGCATATGATGTTCAAGGTAGATTTTTTTATATGTGGTTTTTATTATGTTGAGGTAGTTCCCTTCTCCCAGTTTGTTGAGTTTTTTCATCCTGAGAGGGTGTTGGATTTTGTCAGATATTTCTGCATCATCGAGATGATTATGATTTTTTTCCTTTTATTCTGTTAATGTGGTCTATTACATTGATCAATTTTTATAGGTTGAACCATCGTTGAATTCCAGGAATAAATCCCACTTGGTCACAGTGTGTAATTCGTCTAATACGCTGCTGAGTACAGTTTGCTAGTATTTGTAGAAGATGTCTGCATCAGTGTGCATAAGGGATATTAGTCTGTAGTTTTCTTGTAGTATCTTTGTCTGGCTTTGGTACGAGGGTAATGCTGGCCTCATAGAATGAATTATAAAGTGTTCCCTACCCTTCCGTTTTTTGGAAAAGTTTGAGAAGAATTAGTTCTCTAAGTAGTCCCAACTACTCAGGAGGCAGAAGCAGGAAGATGACTTGAGCCCAGGAGTTTGAGTCCAGCCTGGGCACCATAGCGAGACCCCATCTCTTAAAAAAAAAAAATAATAAATGTTGGTAGAATTCACCACTGAAGCCATCATGTCCAGGAATTTTTATTACTGATTCAATCTGCTTACTAGTTAATTATAGGTCTGTTCAGTTTTTCTATTTCTTTGTGATTTAGTCTTGGTATGTGAGACAGGGTCTTGCTCTGTCTCTCAGGCTGTAGTGTAGTGGCATGATCATAGCTCACTGTAACCTCAAATTCCTAGGTTCAAGTGATCCTCCTTCCTCAGCCTCCCAAGTAGTTGGGACTACAGGCATGCACCACCACGCCTGGCTAATTTTTAAAAATATTTTGTAAAGGCAAGGTCTCACTGTATTGCTCAGGCTGGTCTTGAACTCCTAGGCTCAAGTGATCCTCCCACCTTGGCCTCCCAAAGAACTGGGATTACAGGTGTGAGCCACCATGTCCAGCCTGCTGTCCACCTTTCATTGTCTGTTTGTGATACTGAAACATTCTTCTTTGCTTGATGCTAATCTTTGTCATTGGGCAGTGTTGGAGGCAAAAGGGCTTTTCTCGGTTCTGTGTGCTTCACTTATGCGTGTTCTGTGACCAAGGCTGGCATGTGGGACACATGGGACACTCAGCTTTCGGGCAAGTTCCATGGCACTCCAGCTGCCTCCTGGCAACTTTCTGGTGAATTCAAGAGCAATCCTCCCAACCCCAGTGGCTTTCCAGCACTCCTGCAAGCAGCCTTCCAGCTAATTTTGTTGGCACACTCACGGGTGGTTCTTGGCTCCCAGCCTTGGCCTGGGACAGCCCAGTAAACTTCACCATCCAATGGGACACCCTCTCCCAGGTCCGAATCCTTCCCTTAGGTACCTCCTTTCACCCAAGGGTGTTTGTAGATTTCTCTTTTGCTCCCTCTTAGTTAATTCCCTGTAAATAGTTAATAATTCTTTATACCAAACTTCTCTTATTCAAAATACTGTGTGGTTTCTATCTCCTGATGGGACCCTGACTGGTAGACCTGGTGATGTTTTCACTGGATGCTGAATATTGTAAATCTTAAATTGTTGGCTGCTAAGTTTCATTTTATTCCTTTAGGTAGTGTTGGATTTTGGTCTGTCATGAAGTTAAGTCCCTTAGAATCAGTTGATCCTTTAGAGGCTTGCTTCTAAGCTTTGTTTTGGTCGGTCCAGAGCTACCTTTAGTCTACAGTTGATTTAGCTCCATTCCTAAGGGTTACACCATTCTGAACCTTCTACCCAGCACCCTGTAAATTAGGAGATCTTTCCACAGTGGCTTGTGGGAACACAAAATACTCTCATCCCTGTGTGAGCTCTGGTGATTGTTTCCTATGCTTCTCTTCAGGGACTCTTTCCCTGGCCCCCTGGTGTGGTTTCTCTTGCACAGGCACAGATGGGTCTTCACCTAGAACCGTATCTGGGAGCTCTGCCTCTCCAATGCTCTACCCTGCAGCTCCCAGCCACCCAGCCTCCCTGAACTCTCGACTATGTCTTCTCAACTGCGGGAGACTGAGGGTTCTGTCTGCATTTCTCCTCCCCACACTGCAGCCTGGAACCCGCCTCCCACCTGGAACCGGTGCAGTCACGGGACTCACTCCCCGTCCGGTTTCCCTTCTCTCAGGATCACTGTCCTGCAGTGTTTTCTTCCACTGACTAAAGACAAAATTATGTTGTCCAGTTTTCCAGTTGGTCCAGGGTCCCTGTTACTCCATCTTGAATGAGTATGTAAACAAACAAACAAACGGACCAGACAGCCTGTCAGACATTTGACGAAGTCTCAGAACAGGGGGTGCCTGCTGGCTAAGCTGACTGACATTATTAACATTCCTTTTTCCTTCTTTTATTAACCAGTCATGGTGTGAATGGGAACAGCATGGTGGCAGAGGCTGTGAGCGAGTGACGCAGGCGCAGCCTCCCCAGCAAGCTCGAGTTTTATTAGCTTCCTACAGCTGTGTCACCGGTGGGCTGGGGCACCTCAGAAGACCGGTGCCTCCTCTCTGGGGCTCAAGTGAGGAAAGGAGCTGATCACCCCTGCACTTGACTGCCCCACCGCAACTCCAGGAGACTGGACAATGGCGAGCAGCCCGGACAAGGCCACCTGTGTCTGGCCCTTCTGCCTTTGGGTTGACCAGAAGACCAAGCCGGACCTGTCCCCAGCCCCCAGGTGCTGTCACTGCTCCTACCTGAGGCCCATCCACGGCTGTGGCCGGCGCATCCCTGCTGCAGCTCCCTGCTGGGGGACAGGCACGGCCCCAACTAGCAGCTGTGCCCACGCAGGCCACAGGGGAGGGAACCTAGGAGGCCGCCCTTGCAAGGTGAGTGGACACGTTTACACAGTGAGAGGTAAGAACAGTGCTGCTCCCCGCAGCCTGGAGCCTGCAATTCCTGTGCAGGCCGAGTCTTGCAGCTGCCTGTCCTGCTTTCCTCCTGGGGGCGCTTTCAGGGGGACTCTACACACCTCAGGCCCCTTCCTGGGGCAGTGCCCAGACCTCTGGAGGCCGGGCCCTGTGTCTGCCCACATTCAGGGGCTCAGCACAGGCAGAACCTCTGGGGAGCCCCTTACGGCCGATGGGGAGTAGAAACACAGCGTCCTTCGCGGACTGCAGGAGGCGTCTGTCCTGGAAGCCACTGTTGGGGGAAGGCTTCGTTCCACGGGAGCCTTTCCCCGTGAAATGGTTTCTCCACCCAGCTGAGCCCCCACAGGCTCTGTGGAAACACAAGGTGCTTTCTGCACTTGTCCTCCACCCCCAGAGAAGAGTTCAGTTACAGAGACCGTAACAGCATGTGGCTTCCCACGGGTGATGGGGTGACAGAAGTACCCAGGGGAGGGGAAAACCGTGGCTTCCCTACACCCGGGCTGGGGCTGTCCACTGGCAGGGCCACATTGCCTCAGTGTCCTGCACTCTGAGGTCCAGGATGCCTAGGGGACAGGTCAGTCTAGGGGACAGGTGAGCAGAGGGTGGGGACTTCTGGCCCACAACGTTGGACTCAGGTCTGAGGGTCTGTGGTTATATCCGTGGTAGCCACCATGTCATGGAGGGCTGCATTGTGACACTGGTCTCAGCCCCAGGGCTGCTGACCAGCGCAAGGCTCCTGCTGGGCTCGGGCGTGAAGCCCTGTCCTTTGCGTGGGGACAGGCCCACTCCAGCTCCTCCCTAGTGTGTGTCACCTGTCAGTTCTCAGCCTTGCACCTGGGACCTCCAAGCCAGATGGACGAGTTCTGACAGATCCCTTAGTCCACGAACTGCCCTCCCCTCTGGGAGGGGCGGTCCTTTGTGCTCCTTTATCACCTGTGGTGACTTGTCTCCTTCCTGCCAGGATTGGGGATGTGGAGGCTGAAGAGTCCGCCTGGCAGAAGGCTGTCCTTTCAGCCATTCATCAGAGAGGCCCAAGTCAGGCACCCTCACGTGGGATGCTTATACCAATTAGGGACAACTAGAGCAGCTGAGAACAGGGGGCTCTAAAACGGTGGCTCTGTATGAGAAGGCCCCTCTCTGACATGGACCTTGCTTCTAGCAAATTCTTGGGGAGCACCTGCCATTGGTCTGGCCTTGTTCTAGGTGCTGCTGGCTGAGTCCAGCTCTCACGGGCTGAGATCTAGTAGAATGAGACTGACTGTACAATGTGTGTTAGATGTAACCAGATGTGGGGAAAAAAATAAGCAGGATAAAGAGAGAGTAGTGGGATGGAATGTGGCAATTTAAATCAGATGGGACAGAAGTTGACATCTGGCCAGAGGCTCGAGTGAAGGGAGGGACAAGGCATGGAGGAGGCAGCACGCTCAGGTGGAGGGACAGTGCAAAGGCCCTGAGGCAGGAGGCCACATGGGAAACATGGTTGAACTGTCTGCGTGAAACAAGCAAGTGTCTGTAGATGAACCCTTGGCCAGTCCTGGGCAGGACATGCAGTTCTTGTCAGAAATCTCCAGCAGCAAGGCAGTAGGCCGAGTGGAGGACCAACACTCCTGTTCTCTTTGAGGAGCTGTAGAATGAGCTGCTGGTGGAAGGAATTACCATGTCCTGGCTCGTGCTGTCTTCCTCGTTAGGACTAGGCTGACGAAGATCAGCTGTGGCCCTGGAGTTCAGATGAGGGTGCTGAGGTCTTCTGTCCCCAAGGACACTGAGCTGGGCAGGAGGAAATGGCCCCATGTCCCTTTTGGGTCTCTCATTGCCTGGCACACCTCTGGACGGGACATCTGTAGCTGGGAGACATCCTCACGGCCTGTGCTAGGCGGGCCAGCCTGGCTGGTTACCAGTCCACGTCCTCACCAACTGCCCTTCTCAGGGGAGTTGCACTACTCGTTCCAGGTAGTGCAGACAGACTCTGCTTGTGGCCTGGAAGAGCTCCCAGCAGTGCAGCACCTGCTGAGGAACCGAGGAGCTGGCGCCGGCCTGGAGAGTCACCCAGCAGCATGACTCGGGAAGCTTGAGGAAGTGAGGCCCACATCTCGTTCCTGTGCAGGACATGGAGAAGGTGGGCAGAGGTGGCTGCTCGGGGGCAGAGGAGCCAGAGAGCTGCAGGCGATATCCCGGGCTAGCCAGGGAGGGGCTTGGACCTGCTGAGGCAGCCGGACGTGAGGGGCCAAGACCCCTGAGAGAAAGGAGGCCTGACTGGAGAGACTGACACTCAGCACCGGTTTCCCCTCCAGGCATCTGCTGTGAAGCTGCTCAGGGCAAAGCAGCAGGAGGTGGCTGCAGAGCAGAGCGGGGGTTTGGGAAGTTTCACGGAGTTAGGGAAGAGGTTGGGGCCTGTCAGGACGAAGGGTCCTAAGAAATACCCAGGTGCTCGGCTGGGCCCCTCAGGGGTCACATGGGGAGTGGGTGGCCACAGGCAGCCTGGTCTTCACAAGGGCTCCAGAGGAGCTGTCGGGTGGTCCCTGACTGGCCTGTGACCTGTCCCTCTGCTGTCCACCATGGGGGTGGGGGGTGAGCTGTCCCTGCAGGGGACATGTCCAGACCTCCCCACCCTGCTGTCACACACAGTGCCTGATGCTCATTCGAAAGTGACGAGGCACACTGAGAAACGGGGCCAGAGGAAGAAAGGCGAAGCACCCACGGGACATTAAGATACTGGTTTTCAGATGTGGACTTTAAAATAACCGTGATTGACATAGTAAAGAAAATAGGTAGGATGGAGAGTTTTACAGAGAATGGGAATTCATGAAAAATACAATGAAAGTTCAGAAAAGAACAATAACTGAAATTTAAAATTTCATAGGTGGATTTACCAGCAGATCAGGGTCAGCCGAAGAGAGAATTAGTGAGCTGGAAGAAAGGTCAATGGAAAATACCCTGTGAACACCACAACCAGCTCACTTTATACCTTTCTGCTTTTCAGCCACCTCCTGCTGCTTTGCCCTGAGCAGCTTCACAGCAGATGCCTGGAGGGGAAACCGGTGCTGAGTGTCAGTCTCTCCAGTCAGGCCTCCTTTCTCTCAGGGATCTTGGCCCCTCGGGTCCGGCTGCCTCAGGGCCCTCCTCACCCCTTCTGTGGACTCCCAGCCTTGGGCATGGAGGGGGCGCTGCCGAAAATGCCCTTTGTGCTTGGGAGAGGCTGAGGTGGCTTTGGAATTGGGTTTGGGGAACACTTTTCACTGTGACCCTTGTTGGAAACAGCACATTGGGAGTCCATGTGCACGACCCAGGAGGTAGAGCTCTGTGGCTCTATTTCATCCTTAAGGGCCTCAGGTTTACCACTGGCAACATGCAAGCTCCCATCTGCCCTCATGGGCTCAGGCTGCAGGTGTTAAACCCTCCCCAACATGCAGTTTAGAAAACGGCTGTTTAAACTTCTTTTCATTTGCCTCTGCGCTAAAAGCAGGGTGCAGAGAAGCAGCAGTGGGAGGGGTGTGGGGACAGGGCAGCCAACAGAGGCTGGGCTGAGAGATGCCTGTTCAGACCCACGCCCTGAGGAAGGTGGATGCTGACTGTCCCCCCAGCGGCTAGGGATGAGGAAGCAGAGGCCAGTCTGCTGCTGAGCGTGACCGTGCCACCGTTGTGAATCTTGGCAATTCAGACGCGTGTTCTGAGATTTTTCCATCCTGGGTTAATGCCGTCTTTATAATGAACAGAAATAAATTCATGAGGGGTGGTGAGCAGAGGCTAGGACACAGACCAAGGGCAACACGTTTTGCTGAGTGACGGTTATGACCTGCTCAGGTCATTGAGCATGGGGATTAAAGCAATGTCACGGCAGACACTGGCCCTTTGCCTGAAGTAAAGAGGACCTTTGTCCTCTAAGATGCTCTGTTGGCGGGGCCAGTACAGACAGCTCCTGAGGAGAGAGAAGGAATCCCAAGAGAAGGCGAGGTGGGCCTTGTGGGACCCCAACAGCCACTAAACCCTGGAGCTTCTGGTCAGCTCAAGCCAAGTGTCCAAGTGCCACTTAGACGTCCCACAGTGTCCATTGTGCCAGGTTCTCTCTGAGAACAGGGTTTTCTCTGGAAGGTCCATGGAAAAAGGGATGTTTTCTCGCTTGGCCTGAAGGTGTGGAGTAGGAGGTGAGCTTGCAGCTTGGCTGTGTCTGGCAGCTGTCTGTGGAGCACCTTCCATGTTCCAGGCATTGTCGTAGCCACTTGGCTTATTTTCACGGACAAGAAAGACATGGCCACTGCTTCCTGGAGCTCGTGTTCTGGTTGAGAAGCTGGCCATAAATGAGGATAAACAGATAGGGAGATAAACACTTAGACAAATAAGCGACATGAGCTGTGAGAAAGTGAAACGGGTCATGTCGGCGGTGGGGACTGGGTGGACTTAAGCTGCAACTGCAATGACAAGGCAGCTCCAGCTCTGCAAGCACAGCAGAAGATGCTGAGCTAGAACCGGATGGGTCATAGTATTGGATTTCATGTTAAGGACAATGAAAAACCGGTGACAGGTTTTAAGCAGAGGAATAACATGATCAAATCACACATGAGATGTTCTTGGAGCTGTGTGGATTGTGGGAACGGGTTTCGGGAAGCAGGATGGCCATAGGGACAGCGGTGGCAACAGGGCCAGTGTGCAGGCTCTGGATGTGAGTGGGGGTGGGGCCGTGGGACAGAGGGGAGCTCAGGGACAGGCACTGATCTTGGGTGTCTGTCTGAGCATCTGGATGGTCATAGGGCCAAAGCAAGGAGTGGGCAGGGCCAGGGATGTAATCGGGGTTCATTACGGCCATGGCACGTTTATGGTGCCTGTCCGACCTGAGAGGTGGGGTCCTGACTGCAGCTGAAGTCGGACAAATCGCCCGCCCCAGAGGACAGCTGCAGGCGTGTTTCCTGAGCCTGTGCAGGCTGCCGAGTCCTCTTGAAATGTATCGATGAGACCGTCCTGACAGCTGTGCAGTTTCCTGCAGTCTGCGTCATGCTCCGTCCCCACGGTGCTGTTGAACATGAGCTTCTGTCCCCTGTATTTGCTTTAAGCTGGTATTTAGATCTAGAGGTTCGATCAGATTGAAGATCGTTTTGGCAGGAGTTCTTCCAAAGTGCTGCTGTGTTCTTGGGTCAGGTGGCACAGAGGGCCGGTCTGTTGTGGTGTCTGTTGTGGTGTCAGCAGCACTGACGGACTGCAGAGCGGTGAGTTTCAGAATCTAGCATTCCTTCCTCGTTTACTAGCTGGAATAAGCCCGTAGAAGAGAACCTTCTCTAACTGTGGGTTACTCAGCAGTACTATTTGCATAGGAAAGCAGGATAAGTTCTGGATTCTTTGCCTTTGTTTGCCTATTTGCAAAATAGTGAGTTGGCTCCCTAGCATCCCCCAAAAGTCTGGTAATTTTTTTACACCAGTATGAACTCATATATTTAAACACAAGTGATATGGGAGGGTGGGTTGGGTGGTTGGTTTTTGAGACAGAGTCTCACTGTCGCCCAGGCTGGAGTGCAATGGTGTGATCACAGCTCCCTGCAGCCTCCAACTCCTGGGCTCAGGTGATCCTC
The DNA here is from genome assembly GCA_004363605.1 of Indri indri. Lineage (NCBI taxonomy): Eukaryota > Metazoa > Chordata > Mammalia > Primates > Indriidae > Indri > Indri indri. The sequence continues at coordinate 45,284 of RJWJ010003940.1, forward strand.
CTGCTGTAGCTTCCTAAGTAGCTGGGACTGCAGACATGCACTACCACACCCAGCTAATTTTTATTTTTTGTAGAGATGAAGTCTCACTATGTTGCCCAGGCAGATCTCGAACTCCTGTTTTTAAGCAATCCTCCTGCCTCAGCCTCCCAAAGTACTGAAATTATAGGCATGAGCCACCATGCCTGGCTACAAATGATATGTTTAACCCATTGCAATTAATTCTTTTCAGTAGTGATTCACAGTATTGAGAATTTCTTTGTGATAGGATGTTCAACCATTGTAAATGATGAGGCTGGAAAAGAAATTATATTCAGTAAAGTGGGATATATACTCCAATAACCCAGGCACACCCATTATGTTAGACCCAGAGTTTCTCAGGCTTTCTCAGTTCAGAGCACTCTTAGTTAAGGTTCCATAATTATTTTAAAGGGCCCCTAGGTCAAAATAAATACCTGACGGTTCATCCGTTAAATAGGTAAACCAAAACAGTAAGTACTTCTATCCTGGAAACTCATAGTTGGACATTTGGAATAGTTATACACATAAATTTAAAGAATAAAAACTTACTTCATGTTTAAGTAGCCACAGTTACTTCCTCATGGGATGTGTGCACCTACCTGTTGGCTGCTTGTTAAACCTTGGAACCTGATTCAACACTGCCACCCTCATTGCCTCGCTCCACACCACTTCTCACACGGTAGTTGTTGTTCTAGTAGCTGCTACAGCCCAGCTCTGCAGTGAGGGGGCGTCTTGGAAAGGAACAAAGCAAGATGTAGCGGGCCGGGCACTCACACCTGCAGTCCCAGCTACTCGGGAGGCTGAGGCAGGAGGATCGCTTGAGCCCAGGAGTTTGAGGTCGCTGTGAGCTAGGCTGACGCCACGGCACTCTAGCCTGGGCAACAGAGTGAGACTCTGTCTCAAAAAAAAAAAAAAAAAAAAAGTGCTGGAATTGGTGAACAGTGCAGAGGTGTCGGTTGTTACTGTTCCCCTCAGAAAGGTCCTGGCGAGTTCACAGGGTGCCTCTGTGCATGGTTTGGAAACCACGGCTCTGTGCCCTTCCCCTTTTCCGTCTTGATGGGTGGGAGTTTCCCTCCCCGGCCCCAGGCGTGGATGTGGAATTCGTCACCACCTCCTCCCCCACACTCTAGAGCAAGCCCTGTGTGGCTGGCGCTGCTGCAGGTGTTCCTGTGAAGCCATTTGTCCCCAGCCGTGGTGCTTGTAGGATTTTTCTTTGTCCTTTGATTTTAGCCGCATCAGAACACATGACCTGGCTCAGGCTTCTGTCAACTGTTACGTGCTGTTTTCCCTTCCTGTGTCTGTGACAGGTTTAATTTAACCAGAGAAGGCTGCAGCTCCTCAAGTGAACGTACAAATGGCACGCACTGATCTCAGAAACTGGCTGGCTTTTCCGGTTGTTGCCATTGGCTGCAGCTCCCCTTTCTCTGTTGATGTGACTTTGGAAAATGCCAGAAGTACTGGGATTTCTCTCCAGGATGCCCTGGCGCCCATTCCTGTGTCTCCCGAGTGGGGCCCAGCATGAAAGGAGCACCCCCTGCACCTCCCAATGAAGCCAGGCTTGGCCTGTGGCTTGCCAAGGCCAACAAACGTGGGCAGAGAGACGGCAGGCCAACTCCAAGCCTCAACCTCAGGGCACCCACCGTGTTCTGCCCACTTCCCTGGGAGCTCGCCACCCTGTTGGAAGAGCAGGCAGGGTGGAGGGGGAGGCTGTGGTCTCTCCAGCCCAGCCCTAGACTAGGGCCCAGGGAGCAGAGCCTCCCAGCTGACCTGTGAGCATGAGAAATGTGTATTGTCTGCGCTTCATTTTGAGGTGGCTTGTTACACAGCAACAGCTGACTGATACAGGTGGGAAAGGTGTCTATCCGGGCGTGGAGGAAGAGTGATGGAAACTCAACATCTGAAAGGGTTACTGTCCCCAGGGACAGGATGACTTTTTAGGAGATGAAATGATTCTTCCGTGGACTAATGTTATGTCAGTTGATTCTTAACCCTCAGGGGAAGGCAGTGAAGGTCTTAACCCATCTGATAGATGGACACACAGAGGTCCCAGGTGGTTGAAGGGACAGGGGTGTGCCTGGCCAGGGCCTGCGTCTCTGACACCCAGGCCAGGCCCTTCCCGGGCTGTGCTGCTCTCACTAGAGCCAGAGGGCTGCCACATGCCGGGCAGCAGGTGCACAAGTGCGTACGAGTGAGACCTGAGTCCCGACCTTCCTTCTGGTGTGTACAGAAAGGAGGCGGGCACCGTGCCTGGGAGCTCCCGAGAACAGACAGGGCAGCGTTTGGTTGAGCTAGGAGGGGACTACAGAGCAGATGGGCACCTTCATGCTGGGAACCAGGGCCAGACACCCATGCTGTGAGCAATAACTGGTGTCCCCTGAGTCTGGCTGGAAGCCGGACCAGGTGGCCAGCTGGGGATGGTGGCTGCCCTCTAGGCTCACTCCCTTTCCCCATGAGGGTCTTTGTCAGACACGTATCCAGGAAAGAAAAACACCAAAGTCAAAGGACCAGGCCATATACACTGAAGACTGCAATGGCCTTGCTTGGTGTTTGGTCACCGGATTTTGACATGCTTGAGGCTGTCCCAACCTCAGAGATTGAGAACAGGCAGAATCGGCAGTCAACACTTTGAAAAAGTCCAAGATGGGGCTTCTGGCAGCTTGAGGAGCAGGTCGTGAGGTCCCGTCTCATAGACGCTGTATCTGGGGACAAATGAGTTCATCTACCTTAGTGATGCCAACCAGAGCCGTCTGTCAGCGTGTTTTTATTACCGAAAGGGGGACTCCGGTCTTGAAGTTGGTTTACCTTCTGACTGTTTTTAATCCCCACTAGGTCCGCCTTCTGCTTCATGCTGGCCAGTTCAGTGGCACCTTCCTGACTTTGACCTTGGCTTCTGTTGACTCCTGCTGGTGAGGCCACCTGCTCCGTCCTCCAGCCTCCCACAACCCCCCACCCACTCTGGTTCTTATGCTTGGGTCCTGCCTCAGTTCTGCCAGGCCTTCGGGAGGTGCCAGGCCCGCCCATGCTGCAGTGCTGTCCTTAGAGAGCCAGCATTGCCCCTTCCAAATGGGCAGAGCCCCTGGGATGGGGTGGTGGGCTGAACTGGCACCCCAGAAGACATCTGACCTCATCCCTAGGACCTCTGCATGTTAATTTATGTAACAAAAAAGGACTTGGCAGATGTGATTGAGGATGGCGAGATGGGGACAGTGTCCCCACTATCTGGGAGGACCTTAAATGTAGGCGTGTATAAGGGAGTAGAGGACAGGTGACAGTGGAGGAGGCCATGGGCCCACAGAGGAGATTAAAGTGACCGACCGCACAGCCAAGGATTGCCAGCAACCATCAGGAACCGGAAGACAGGGAAGGATCCTCCCTGGAGCCTCCGGAGTGAGTGTGGCCCTGCTGACCCCGCGATCTCAGGCTTCGGGCCTCCAGAACTGAGAGGATGAATTCCTGATGTTTTGAGCCACGGAATTTGTGGTGGTTGGAGCAAGCAGCCTCAGGAAATGAATATAAATGGGAAAGTGAAGGATTCCAAGAAGTGACTGGACCCAAGGCCTGGCCTGCCTCCTAACTGCTGCCCCACCCTTGGGACCTGGTCACTTGGGGTCCCCCCCGGGCCTGAACACTTCAAAAAGACTCCCCACTGCCTGGCCAGCAACTTGGAGTGGGCCTTGCAGGCCCACCCTTCCTGGCCCTGTGGCCAGTGGACCCCCAGGCCAGGCAGCCCTGATGCTGGAGGGCCATGCTCCCTGTCCAGGGCCCCTGGCGTCTTGGCAAGTTGCCTGCACCTCATGGCTGCTGCACCAGGAAGGCAGGAGTCAGGGTTGGTATGAGCGTCCTGGGCCACCACAGGGTTCTGTTTGCAACATACAACTCTTTATGGGGCTTTGGCCTCTGGCTCCATGGTGACCTCAGGACCCTCAGACCAGGGACGGGCAGCCTGGCCCCACCCTCCTGCAAACAGCCACTATACCCAACCCTCGTGGAGAGCCTGGGGTTGGTGGGGGGCCAGGGGCTGCATGTGTGAAGGACAGAGGAACCTTTGGCTCTTTTATTAGATGTTTTAAAACCAAGTGCAGGCTGGGCGTGGTGGCTCACACCTGTAATCCTAGCACTCTGGGAGGCTGAGTCAGGAGGATTGCTTGAGAGGTCAGGAGGTTGAGACCAGCCTGAGCAAGAGCAAGACCTGGTCTCTACTAAAAATAGAAAAAATTAGCCAGGTGTGATGGCACGTGCCTGTAGTCCCAGCTATTCAGGAGGCTGAGGCAGGAGGATCACTTGAGCCCCCAGGGGTTTGAAGTTGCAGTGAGCTGTGATCACGACACTGCACTCTAGCCAAGGTGATGGAGTGAGACTCGCGTCTCAAAAAAAAAAAAACAGTGCAAACGTGATTATCAGGTGCTGTTTTCACAGCGGCAAGGAACCTGTCTGCATGGAAACCACCCAGACACCCTCAGGTGTGCACGTGTCCCAGGGAAGGTCAGGCTGCCAACCTTTAAAGCCTGGGGGAGCACACACTGCTCTGCAGAACCCCGGGCCCAGCAGCACTGCCAGGACCTCACCGCCGTGCTTCTTCAGAGGCTTCCCTTTGTAGACTAATTTTTTCTTACAAAAGGAGAAAACTGATATAAAAGAAACTCTAGATTCTTGGCAGAATTGCTGTCATCTCTGTGGACATCATCGTCACCTCAGGTGAGCACCAGGCTCAGAGTCGAGTCCTGCGAGGGAGGCTCAGAGCTGCACCCCCCCTCCACAGAGTGAGGGGTCTCCTCCAGTGAGCTTGGGTCCCAATGGGCTCTGGGGTCCCTCACGGGTGCTAATTTTCTGGTGGGTGAAGGAGGAGACCCAGGGTCCTCTACGGGCACAGGTGTCTGGCTCTCTGGACACTGAACAGGTGGCGAGGGTCTCCCCAGCCTGCGTTGCAGCACAGCCCATGAAGACAGGACCTCCCTGACCTTGGGCTCCAGCAGCTCCTGCCACACTGGGCTCCTAGGAGGCAGGGATTCTGGTGGCAAGGAGTGACATCTCACTTCCCCCACACCCCTGTGACCTTCATTCTCCCAGGATGAGGGCCGTGAGGCTGCTGGGAGAGCTGCTGGCCCTGGCCAGCTTGCTGCAGGTGGCCTGGTCGCTGAGAATTGCAGCCTTCAACATCCAGACTTTTGGGGTGACCAAGATGTCCAATGACACCCTCTCCAACTACATTGTGCAGGTGAGTCCCTGAGAACAGAGGAACCCAGGGAGGGGGTCAGCCTGGTGAGGCCACAGACTGCCGGGTGCAGGACATCAAGCGCCTGCAGTCTCAGCCTTGTCACTTAGGGGTGGAACGGGCACTGGCTGCCAGCCCAGGGTCCTGTCACAGCTGTGCTGTCCATGACTGGCAGTGGGAGCCCAGGCAAAGGCACAAGGCTGCGGGCCAAACCAGGCTGGGAACACACTCTGGGAGCACCAGCTGCTGCTCCTGGTGTGGGCATCCTGGGGGCAGGGAGGGCTGGACATACACAGGCGGCCAGCTCAGCACCGCTGTGGCCCCATCCCCCAGATTCTGAGTTGCTATGACATCGCCCTGGTCCAGGAGGTCAGAGACAGCCACCTGACGGCCGTGGGGAAGCTGCTGGACAAACTCAATCAGTGGGTGACAGCATGGGGTCCTGGGGGAGGTGACGACCCATCCAGGCACAGCCTCACTTCATCCGGGCCCCAGGGGCAGAGCCCTGTTGTTGGCAGCCAGAGGGTCCTTCTGTGGTGCCCTGACTGGGACCTTCTGTTTCCTCAACCCAGGGATGCACCAGACACCTATCACTACGTCGTCAGTGAGCCACTGGGACGCAATAGCTACAAGGAGCGCTACCTCTTCGTGTACAGGTAGAGCCCGGGCCCGGCTGGTCCGTGAGGCACGGACAAGATGTGGGGGGCAGACCCCGTGTCTGTGCCTTGGAGGCACCGACAGAGGGCTGAGGGGTGGTCTAGAGCCCGGGAAGTCGGCTCACCCAGGAGGACCCCAGCAGAGTTGGAGAAGCAATTTGCCCTATGGGACAAGCGTCCAAGGCCATAGAACAGGGTACAGTTGGAGTCCAGCCCCCTGCGGCCTCAGACCCAGTGGGTGAGCGGGTGGCTCGCTCCTGGGCCTGCCCTCCGGGGTGCCTTTCACGGCCTTCGCAGGGGCAGGCAGGATGTGGCTGAAGCTCAGACTCAGCCCCTCCTGCGGCCCAGGGAGTGGAAGGGGCTGGCCCACAGGTGCCGTGTGGGAGGGCGCAGCTCCCCAGCCCAAGGTCACCTCTCCTCCACCCCCGCCTTCCCGCAGGCCTGACCAGGTGTCCGTGCTGGACAGCTACTATTACGACGACGGCTGTGAGCCCTGTGGGAATGACACCTTCAGCCGAGAGCCAGCCATCGTCAAGTTCTCCTCCCCGTTCACAGGTGAGTGCTGCTGCGCCATGCCTCAGCAAGGTGGACACCTGGAGAGCCTGTCGCATGCTGCCCTCTAGCTTTGGTTGTACGTTCCTTAGGAAAATGCTTACCCCCTAGGGGACTGTCACTCGTCCCAGCCCCGACAGCATGACTGAGCCTGGCCCTGCAGGAGTGCGGACCCCAATGCACCCTTGGGCCAGCTCACCCGGAGGCAGGCCCTATACACCTGCACTTAGTGTGACCACTGTCTCCTCAGAGGTCAGGGAGTTTGCCATCGTGCCCCTGCACGCTGCCCCAGCAGATGCGGTGGCTGAAATTGACGCCCTCTACGATGTCTACCTGGATGTCAGGCACAAGTGGGACATAGAGGTGAGACCCTCCTAGGGACAGTGGGCTCTAGGGGACGACATTTGTCCCTGGGCCAATTGATGGGTGTTCCCGGTAGGACATCATGTTGATGGGCGACTTCAATGCTGGCTGCAGCTACGTGACCCCCTCCCAGTGGCCATCCATCCGCCTGCGTACAAACTCTGCCTTCGAGTGGCTGATTCCTGACTCGGCTGACACCACGGTTACGTCCACGCACTGTCCTTACGACCGGTGAGCAGGGCTGGGCCTGTTCCCGGTGCCTCCATGAGCAGCCTTGACTTGTAGGTCCAGCTTCAGAAATGGCTAAGTTGGAGTTTTAGTTGATCCACTTAAGAAATGAGATAAAAAGAGCCACATTTCTCATTTTTTTGGAAAAGCATGTTTAGGGCTGAAAGGAGAGGCAGAAACCTGGGTTCTCACCTGGTTTTTTGCTTCTGAACAGCCTCAGGTGTACAGGCTGTGGGTGTGCAGTTTTGGGCTCCCTCAGACCTGCACTGGCTCGGGAGGAGCCTCGGCTTAGCTTGTAGGAGCAGCACAGTGAGGCCTGTGTGACCATTCACCAGACCAACACGTGAGCCGGGGGAGCCCAGAGCCAGGGCATCGAGTGAAGTGGGAACCTTCTCTCTTGTCCCAACACACTACAGCATTGTGGTCTCAGGGTCTCTGCTCCAAGGCGCCGTGGTTCCAGGCTCGGCTGCTCCTTTTGACTTCCAAGCTACCTACGGCCTGAGCAACGAGCTGGTACGTGTCCTTCCCTCGCACGCGTAGCTGGGACGCAGGAGCTGAACGAGGCCTGTGTCATCCTGGCACAGCTACTGCTTTTCCACGGGCCTTTCCCCAAAGGGTCGTAGGCCAGGGTAGTTTAGGTTGTGACTGCAAGGTTTCTTCCACCAGCTCTTCCCAGGTGGACCTGGCAGTGAGGTGCATGGGTACAGGAGCCTGGGTTCAGTCCTGACCCTGCCACCCACTTCCCCACAGGCTCTGGCCATCAGTGACCACTACCCGGTGGAGGTGACATTGAAGAGAGCCTGACCCGAGCAGTACACAGCAACCTCATGGGCTATGTCACCAAGGCACCCTGCCTTCTCAAAGCCTGGACAAAAAAGTCTATCATGTAGATTAAGAAATACCTTTTAATTTAGGTAAATAAAGTTCAAGATTCTCATTTGTGTGTCAGTCCTTCCTCCCCCCGCCTGGAAGACACTTCCCAGGCTGAGGCCACGGCTCCATCCAGGACCAGCACCCCCTGGGCCGTCAGCGTCTCTCCAGGGCCTTGACCAGAAGGTCGTTCAGGCGGCCTACCATCGGTCTTGGGTCGTCCACGAGCCCAGCTGTGATCATGGCGTTCTCGTATATCTGAAAGGCAGGGGTGAAACGGTGCCGTTGCACCTCAGAGGCAGACATAGCCTCCCAGAACTGGCTGAGGGTGCCCCTCCCCAGGCTCTTAGGAGCCCAGAGCTGGTTCCTCTCACCTGATCCACGAGCAGCCGGGCCAGGTCGGGCTCGCTCTCCCTGAGCTGACTGAGCTTCTTGATCAGCGTGTGTCTGCAACACAGAAACCACCAGAGAAGCTGGCGCAGGACTGCGCGCCGCCCACCCGCCTCTGCTGTCGTGTGCCAGCTGCCTTTCTGAGATGTTGGGTTTGTCAGGACATTTTAAAAAGTGCAAGAGGATTGGCCAGTATAAAAAAATTAGATGGAAGTGATCACTTACAGATAATTTGATTATACACCCAGAAAACCTGAGAAAATTAGTCAAGTTTCAATATTAGAAAATGCAGGGAGGTGCCGAGTACTAAGGTTAAGATAGATACACTAAAACACCATCAAGGACAAAGGAGGAGCGTTAGATACATGAAGACGTGCAGTGGTTCCTGGATAAGCAGACCATAAATGATGATTCCTTTATATTAATAGATTGTTTATACTAAAAATTTTCTTTTATACCCAATCTAAAATTTATACAGAAAAGAATAGCCAAGAAAAGAACGGGGAGGAAATCCCAGATGCTGAAACACATCATAATTTCGTTCTCAGGCAAGTTGCCCGACAAGGCAAACAGCTCAGGGCAAGAAGGTGAAAAATACAGAAATATGTTGACTGATAAAGACGGGCATTTCACTTAAGACAAGACAGATTACTCAACTACCCAGAAAAGGATTCCTCAGACCAAAATAAACTCCAGAGGAATCTAAGATTACACACAAAATTAAAAGCATAATACTAGAAGAAAACAGAGAAGAAATGTTTTATAATTTCAGAAGGGGAAGCCTTTCCAGGCAAACTACAAACCTACAAACCCAGAAGCCAAAAAGAAAAGAATGGCACGACTGACTACGTACCATCTAGTGTCAAACCTTACTCATAGGTAATGTTTCACTTATGAAGAATGACAGAAATTGACAAGTCTGATAAAACTGAGGGCACAGGGAAATGTCAATTTGTAACCCCTATAAAGCAATCTATAAAATGACACATGTATGACGCACGAAGACTTAGCAATTCCATTCCTTACAGCGTTGTTTACAACAGGGACATTTTAAATGTCCATCCTCACAGTGGAATCTACATAGCTGGGAACGAGGAGGACATTCTCAACGCACCAGCACGGGGCTCTCTGGGTTACCCGCTAGGTGAGAAAAGGTGAGGACCCACCACACAGCACGTGACCCTCGTGTAAGTAACAGAGGAAACCCATGGGTGCATCTGCCCGCGAATGCGCACGGCATCTTTGCCAATGCACGGAAGAAGCCTAATGCTGGCGGCACTCTGGACATAGATGGGAAGAGAATTTTCCCTTATAAACTCTTGGTTCTTTTGAGTTCTGACCCATGTGAACATAATATCAAATTTAAAACCAAATAAAATTTAAAAGTGAAATCTTTTGGCAATAGAAAGAAGCAGTTCTGCACAGCTATCTTATAAAACCAGCTTTGTGCCACTAGTTAAAGTGACTGGGCACATGGCTCGCTCGGCTGCCCCTGTGCAGGGAGGCACAGGTGTCCTGCCCGCCGGAGCCCCTGTCGGAACAGCCAAGTCAGACCTTCCACCCGGTAATGCCTGGTCTGGGAATTTGGCTCAGAAAATGGAAGAGGTACCTCCCCACCCCCAGCAGTTTAATTTATAAAGAAACAACAAAAAAAATTAAACCTGTTATATATATATATAAAAAAAACACTACGTACATGTAAAACAAAAGTCAAAGAGAGAATACCAATTAGCATACACTGACTGTGCAGGGGTGGGGCTATGGATTTTGATTTTCTTTTTGCTATTTTCTAACATTTTTGGTAACTTGTTGCCAATTCTCCTGAAAATTCATTTAGGGAATCAAAACAATCTCAGTCCAACCGCAGCAGTTTGTGTGAACACGGGTGAATCTTGTTGGGCTAATTTAAAAAGGGAGATAAAAGTAAGAACCGACAGTAATCCAGACATCCTCGAAGAAAAGTAAGGGGGACTCACTCGCTGAAAATGAAGACTTCCGGGAATGCCAAGTGGCTGCGCCCGCGGCACTGGCACAGAGAAGGAGGGACAGACGCACAGGCGTGTGGACACCCGATACCCAGTGACAGAGAAGGCAGCGTGGGCCAGAGGGGCAGGGCACAGATCTGTGCAGTACGCAGGGCAGGGACAATTGGTGTCCCGTGGAGTTAGAGGAAATCGCGTCTCTCCCACGTACCAAACTAAGTAGAGATGAGTTAAAAACCAAGACGAAAGGCCAAAACCAATAAATAGCTTCTAAAAAGAAATGTTGGAGAATAAATTGATGACTCTAGTGATAAAGATTTCTTTACAAAAACTCAAAAAAACATTAACAAAGATTTATAAATTTGGTTACATTAAAATTGAGAACATCTACTCATCAAAAGGTACCTTAAGGCAGCTGAAAAGACAGTAGGAAAAGACACTTGCAGCTGACAGAGGATATACAACCAATTACAAATCAATAAACAAAAGCCAGCAGGAAGAAAGGGGGTCTTAAATGATGTGTCTTAAGAGGGCCAAGGCCAGAAAACCATGAAAGGGGCTGTCGCTGCCAGGGACCTGGGGGTGCCCAGTTCACTCTGCGAGCTGCTCAGGGCTGCGGGGCAGAATTCCAGCAGGGAGACCTGTGGAGACGTCTGCGGGGACAGCAAGTTTCTGTTTTTTTAAACTTCACACGGGTATAAAGTTGAACCTAACACAGTTTAATTACACAGGTATTCTCTTTATAAACGGCCACCCAACTGCATGTGAGCTTCACACACATTTCTTACGCGTCATGTTCGAGATAAAGGCAGCCACGCTCTCGTACAATTCTGAACACTCCCCTGGCAGGTCGGAAGGGACCAGAAGCAGCAAGAGCCCCGGCCTCACCTGGGGTTGATCTCCAGTGTGGGCTGTAGGAGCTGAGCTCGCTCCTCCTGGGTCCTGGCCAGCTGCTGCATGCGCAGGAAGTGCCGGGCGGCCCCCATCTCCAGCACAGTGACCATGGCGGGGTGCGTATCCAGCCGCAGAGTCACCTGCAAGCAAAGCCCAGGGGCTGGAGGTGACCATACCCCAGCAGTAAGGGGCTCTGTGGGTGAGGGGGGAGCTGGGGATGGGGTGTCCCTGAGGCAAAGGGGCTGGGGGCTGAGTCTTAGCCCAGGGGAAGCTGCCCCTGACACGAGGGCAGGAGGAGGCAGGCCCAGGTCCCGGCCCGCAGTGCTCCCCGCTCCCTCCCAAAGGCCGGCCGGTGGGCGGGATCCTGAGCTGCTGCCCCGTATGAAGGCGCGAAGCCTGTGGGCGGCTCCTTCCTCTTCCCAAAGCCACCAGGGGCTCATGTCTCACACTGAACGTCTACCTTGCCTGGCACGTTCACCTCCGTCCTCCAGAGGCTCCCTGCCAAGTCTACGCGACCTCTGAGAAGCCCCAGCACTGGCCGCAGGCCCACCTCGGGGCAGGTCCTTCTCTGAGGTCTCTTATTTGACTCATCTGGTCTCTGGGGGTGGCTCGAGCTCCTCCCTGCAGGCCGCACTCTTGTGCCCTCCCCCTAGGTCTCCTGGGCCCTGTGTGACTGGCAGACCCACCTCTGCCCACAAGGCGTTCCCAGCCAGCACCCCCCAGGCCCCCCAGGTCTGGGCCTCCTGACTGCAGGAGCCCACGGCTGCTCTGACCCCAGGGGGTGTGGGGGGCGGGGAGGAGAATCTGGACTCTCACTCGAATACAGCCTCCCTGACATCTTTCTGTGTGATCCTGGGACGCTCTCTGTGGACTGGAGACAATGAGTGAGCACCGGTGAGGCAGGGCCACGGAAGTGCGCGGTGTCACCAAGTCCCATCTGCACATCCTGGCTCTGGCTGCTCCCTGCCCGGGATTCCTCCCCTCACCCAGTGCCGCCCCTTGTCTCCCAAGTCCCATGCCACCTCTGGGACCTGCCCGCATCCATCCTCCTCTGCTCCTGCCAGCCTACCCTGCACCTGCCTCTCCCCTGGGGGCCACTCCTGCACATGTCCCTGAGCTGGTGGCCCTGCACAGGATGCCTGTTCTCTTCTAGCTGAGCCAGACCAGCGGGGTCTTAGCTCATCCAGAACCCCCCCAACCAAGAATGCAAGTGGGAACATGAGCTCCTGAGGGCTGGGGTGGAACATCCCTTTTTTGGAACCACGTCATCAGCTGCTGCAGCTCCCGGCCCAGGATGGCCTGGGGTGGCCTGCTGGGCTCCTCCGCTCGCACCCACCCGGCCTGCGGCTGCTCCTTCCAGCCTCCCGGTTCCCACCCACTCTGCATCAGGGGACACAGGCAGGCAGACCCTGCCTCTGGCCTCAGCGGCACTCCTGGGAGTACACGGTGACATGTGTGCAGGAGCAGGGACCCTTGGGGGCGCCACCTTACATCACAGGCTTTTACCACCGCAGGGCGGACCCACCAGGCCAGGAAGGGGAAGGCGGCAGCCCGGCCGGCCTGCCATGGGGCACTGAGGGCCATGGTGGCCAGATGGCGGCTCGTCCCCAGAAGGCCTCACCTTCACGTTTGTGATGCGCGACCCCAGCACGTTTCTCATCCAGGCCATCAGCTCCTCCGTCTCCTTCTCAGACAGGCACTCGCCGGCTACAGGAGGGCAGCAGGAGTGGGCTCGGCCGGCTCCACAGCCCCCGCTCCTTGGGCGCCCTCAGGGATCTCCCCTCCTCCCCACCCGCCACGACAGAGACAGAAGCTCCTTCCTAAAACCTCAGGGAGGACAAGTCTGGCTGCCTGTGGCTCATATAATTTTGTTGGGGCTTTGAAAACACAATTCTGATTCCCTCAGGAAGCTAAGTCAACTGTAAGACGCCACGGTGGAAGGAGCGTTGGAGACCCTGGATCTACATAGGGGACACTGTCCATTAATCACTAAGATGTTCTCAACAGCTTCTTTCATAGGTTGGGGACCCCAGATCAGCTGAGAAAAAACCCTGTGCAGACCCACCGCTACAGGACAGCAGACGCCCTGCAGGACGTGACCACCAGGCCCCAGCCCCACCCTCGCTGGCCCTGTGCCCGGAGAGCAGCAGGCAGCCAACCTGGGGACCCGTCCTCAAGCTTCTCCTCCTTGTAGTGATCGACGACAATGTCTGTCTCCACGGAGATCAGTTTCTTCTTGTCAAACTCACGAAGGTGCAGCAAGGTCAGCTCATCAAACTGCTCGTAGCAAAAGAGGACCTGCGCACGTCCAAGAACACCCCCGTCAGGCCTGCAGGGGTCTCTGCCCTCGAGGAGAGGAAGAGAGGAACCCACAGGGACGCAGGGGCTCTGGGCCTCAGCAGATGGCTCTGAGGGAGGCTCCAGCTGCCCTGGCAGTGTGAATGCTCCACTTGCAGAGAAATTCATGCGTGACTTGGTGAGAAACGCAACCAGATTGCAAACGGCCCGGGCCCTTGTCCCCCTGGACCCTGACCCACCTTGCAGCCCTCCCAGGTCTTGGGCAGGTGCAGCCATTTTCCACAAAACACAGAGCCGAGAAGTTCAAGACCCTCCCTAGGGAGCTCAGACCCAGCTCCACGGGAAAGCCAAACGCAGGGAGCCTTGGCCGGGCAGCAGCTCCGCAGCCTCGGGGAGCCGGCCCCACCTTCTGTCGCTCACCCACCTCCGTGTCCTTCTGCTTCACAGCCTCGAAGTAGGGCGAGTGCTCGGCCAGGTGCCGGCTGGGGGCACACAGGTAGTAGATGTTGCGGGTGCCAGCCCGCATGCGGCTGGCGTAGTCCGCGAGGCTGGTCAGCTGCCCGGCAGGCAGCGCCGAGGACTCGTAGCGCAGCAGCTTTGCTATGTCCTCCTGGAGACAGACAAGGGCAGGTCCCTGCGGGCTCCAGGTCCACACTCTGAACACCTCCCAACCTGCTGGGCACCGGCCCTCTGGGCTGGCTCGGGCCCCCGGGGGCTGTTGTGGGCCCTTTGCTGGTGTCTGAGACAGGCCGTGCTCTGCCCACAGGCCCCAGCTCAGGAGCTACGGGGGCTCAGGGCCCAGACCCCACCCCGGCAGACCCTGCACCTTCCCTCCATCCTCAGAAGCAGACCGTGCCCCGCATAGGCACATGGACACGGATGTGAAGTCCACGTTTCCCAGCCTTCCTCACAGCCAGGTGTGGCGGGTGACGAGCTCTGGCCAGTGGGGTGGGAGTGGGACTTGGAGAAGGGCCCTTAGAGGAAGAGGACAAGCCCCTGTGCACCGAACACAGACGTGACTGCCGGAGCCCGTCTGTGCTCAGGCGGGAGCTGCGTGGGAAGGACGCAGCACAAGCTGGGAGCCCGACACTGCCTCACCTAAGCCACTGTCACCGCTGACAATGACAGACACAGAAGAGGGGTGGGGAGTGCAGGGACGTGGGGTAAGGCATAGAGGACACCGGGGGCAGGAGAGTGACGAGACTGGGATTCCAGGTGCACAGAGGCGGAGAGGTTCGGGAAAAACAACAGTTTGGGACCAGCCCGGCAAGGCCTGGTCCGCGTCCACATGCTAGGATCTGCATTCCACGTACATGGCCATGACCCTCGTCGGCAAATACTCGCTTCACGTGAGTGGACACCGCACGGCACTTAGGAAGGTCTCTGGCATGCGGTGAGCACCACCCAGGAGCTGCTAACTACAGCTAAGGCAGGCAAGAGCGAGTGGAGAGTTTAACCAGACTGTGCGGGAAGGCGCTGAGGTCTGTTGACAACCAGGAGGCAGGACCAGGGCCTGACGGGAGCCCCGTCCCCACCCTCTCCTCCTCAGGACCCCATACCTGTGGTCACCCTCCCTCCCCGCCAGGGACCTCAAGGGACTGCTCGTGGGGCAGGCTCCTTCTGGGGGGTGAAAATGTTCTAGAATTAGACGGTGGGGACGTTGCACAACACTGTGAATGTACTGACTGCTGCCACACCGTACAACTTAAAAGAGTAAAATTTTTTTGTTTTTCTGAGACAGGGTCTTGCTCTGTAACCTCAGCTAGAGTGCAGTGGCCTGATCATAGCTCACTGCAGCCTCAAACTCCTGGGCTCAAGCGGTCCTCCCGTCTCAGCCTCCCAAAGTGCTGGGATTACAGGCGTGCGCCACCTTGCCTGGCCCTAAAAGACTACAATTTACAAACTTTATGGTACATGACCTGTAAATAAAAAATGGCCAAAAAATATTTATGGAATAAACATATCATTTTTCAGCAATCAGTTGTTCGATTAACTGAACCACTGGCCCCAACATTGTGGTATTACGGGATTTCTGCCTGGTATATCATGAGCCTTCCCTTATTAAACACAGCAGCATCTCGCCTTCCCCACCCCAGGGAGTCAGACACTACGGCCTGCCCTGTCTGTAGCCCCCCAACATCCTCTGCGAGGAGACAGTGTGTACCCCTTTCCTGTCTGCTCCCGGGGCAGGGGTGTCAGAGGGAGTGAGGCTCGGCCTCCTGGTGACAAGCACGGCACCTGCAGGACAAGGGCAAGGACGTGCCTGGAACCCAGCAGAGCCCGACCTCCGTTTCCTGCCTCAGCAGCAGAGGCTTGGATGCCTGGCTGCACCACCGTCACATCCAGGGCGACACCTCCACCAGCAGCCTCCACAGCCCCAGAGCCAGGACCAAAAGAAAGGCCTGGAAACCCGGCCCCTACCTTGACCTCCTGCTCGGCAGTGGTCACGATGCCCTCCCGCATGAACAAGCCGTAATCTTCAAAAAACTTGGCGTATTTCTCAGCGTCTTTCTTACTCTGGTCAACGAAGAATTTTATTAGCCTCTTCTGTAAAACATCCCGGAGTTTCCTACAGAACAGAAATTCATTTAACACAAACAAGCAACTTCTACTGAACGCAAACGACCAGAAAGGTATGAGTAAATGCTCAGCCCCGCTAACAGTCAAAGAAATGAAAAGAACCGTTTTTGCCCACACTGAGAAAGCCTAATCAGAAAGAAAGGGAAACCCTGACAATCGCCCGGCAGGAGGCAGCGCGAGGGGGCGCGCACCCTGGACGCAGCTGTGTGAGCTGACGCTCGCGGAGGACCGGCCGGCAACAAAGACCCCGGCACGGAAAACGTGTCTGCCCTGTGAACTGGATGCTCCAACTGTGGGAATTACACTCAGGAAACAATTGCGAGTGCACCAAGACTTACGGACCAAGACTGTCACTGTGGTACAAGAAACAATTACGAACCCTGGTGTTTAACGCAAGAACGCAGGTTACAATCCGTACGCACTGGAATACCGTACGGCTATTAAAAATCACATCTCGGGCTGGGTGCCATGGCTCACACCTATAATCCTAGCACTCTGGGAAGCTGAGGCCAGAGGATCACTTGAGGCCAGGAGATCAAGACCAGGCTGAGCAACATAGCAAGACCCTGTCTCTACAAAAAAATTTAAAAACTTGCCAGGCATGGTGGCATGTGCCTGTAGTCCTAGCTACCAGGAGGCTGAGACAGGAGGATGGCTTGAGACCGGAAGTTGGAGGTTGTGGTGAGTTATGATGACGCCACTGCACTCTAGCCTGGGTGACAGAGCCAGATCCAGTCTCAAACAAACAAAAAAATTAATGACAGCGGAAAGTGTTCCAAATAATCTATTAGGTAGGAAAAAAGCAAACAAAATAGTATAAATAATATGAATTCAATGCTGTTAACAAATTTTTAAAAAATCTACGTGGCTCTCTGCCTCTGAGGGCGGGGCAGGAAGGAGCCACAGGGCAGGACCCACACGGTGGCGCGAGGGCCCAGGCAGACAGTGCCCTGCCCACCACCTCCCTGGACCAGCTGTGCCTGAGGGCATGAGATGAGAGAGACAGATTGTCATCCTCTCAGCGCCAGGGCCACTCGGCACAGCAAGGGCATCTCAACACCTCCACATTGTCACATCAAGCCTCGGCCTCCAGCTACGAAGGAGCGCCTGTCCCAACGACTGAAGAGAACGGGCTGTCGATCCTACCATGAACTCACGTGTGAAACTTCAAGGGGGCACGTTAATACCGCACATTGTACTTTACGGGCAATTCAGAGATTTGCAAAGGTATATCATTTCCAATTTAATTCTCATCCCACATGTTAACTCTGAAACCTGCCCTTACCTGGCTGCCAATCTGCTACACTCTGAGCCGTAACAGTGGTTAACTCTAGGTTAGATTATAGGTGACTTGTATGTCCTCTAGTAAGCAAACACTACTTTGCTGGGGAAAAAAGCCAGCAAGTTCTGAATAAAGATTATTTGGTGAGCCTGGAACCAGAGTGGGGGAGTAGACGCTGCTGGAGGACCCCGAGCCGGCACACCAGGGGTCCCCCCTCTGCACACGGCCCAGCCTGCTGCAAGCCCCGTGCTGAGGGTGGGGCAGACTGGCCCAGGCTGACTCTGTAGCCCTCCCGTTTCTAGATTCCAGTGTGGTGGTGACCAGCCATCCCCAAATTCCTCTGGACATAGACTGAGCTGCTCCAGGGATGCACCAGAGGGCGGGCCTGGGAAACCCGGCAGGCTCCCAACGTCCCCAATCGCCAGGCTCGGCTTCCCAGCTCTCCGCTCTGCTCTCAGCTCCTGGAGTCCCGCCCTGGGCCCTCTGGCGGCAAAGGAGCCCGTGAGAGGTCAGCAGGACCCCAGTTCCCTGCCCTCCCTGAGCTCACCTGATGAGCGCGCTCTCCTGCAGCAGCTCCCGGCTGAGGTTCAAGGGAATGTCCTCGCTGTCTACCACACCTGAGAGACACGGAGGTCAGGGCTCTCCCCCACTGCCCAAGTCCTCCAGACAACTGGCCCATCATCCCGCAGCCTGGCCTCAAATCCACCATGAGGTGAGACGGCACCAGGAAGGACGGGACCGGGGAGACCTCCCAAGCTTCGTGCAGGACTTGGAGACGTGAGCAGCGGGCAGGCAAGCCGGGCCAGCCTTAGCCAGGGGACAGCATCTATGGCGTCAGGATCCACCTGACACTGGGAAAACAATATCCTGCACTTTATGTTAAAAATCGTTAACTATGTCGTGGATAGTTTGCACCAATGTGTGCTAAAATGATACAAAAGTTTAAAAGCTGAATTTTTTATTAAACTATAACCTCAAATTTAACACAATTCATGCACAAATCTGAAACTCAGGTAATATTTCTAAATATCAAAAGACCTCAATTTAAACACACCTCTGCTCCCCCCAAGTCAAACTAGAATGCTTCCCAAGAGGCCCAAGCTGCTCCCTACAAGCTGCTCGGTCACCTGCCCACACCGGGGCTGGCTCTGTGGCCACACTGAGGCCGCCTGCCCCGACTGCACACACTAAAGACAAACTGAGAGCAAGATCGGCACATGCAGAGCAAATGCAGTCAGCAGCCCTGGGCCACGCGGGAGGTCACTCACAGACCCAGGGCTCTGGCCCACACCAAGCGTGGCCCCGTACCTCGTACCCCAGGCCACCGTACCTCGGAGGAAGCGCAGCCACTTGGGCAGGATGTCCGTGGCCTTGGTCTGGATGAGGACTTTGCGGCTATACAACGTGACACTAGAGCCCAGCTCCCGGCTCACGTCAAACATGGATGGTTTCTAGGGGCGAGGAAAGGACAGTGTCAGGCAGCAATGGTGGAAATCCACCTCAGCTGTGAGGGGGCAGACCCTGAAAGCAGGATCCCAGAGAGCCAGCCCTTCCCACACTGCCCTAGGCCAGGGCGTGGGGTGGGTGTGATGAGTCCAGAGCATGAAAAGGCTGGAGGAGGGTGTGCCTCGCTGCACCCACCTCTGCCCACCCTGCTCAAAATCCAGGGAGCATTCCCCCAACCCCATGGCTCTGCAAGGCTGGGGCGGCCTTCTCTGGGCAGCCGCCACCCTCCCCAGTCCCGGGTCTGTACTCCCCACGGAGGACACAGAAAACGGAGACTCGTGTGTCCTCCTGAACGGAGCTAAGCCTTGCTACGGGTCAGGTCAGCGGACAGCCCACAGCCTATCTCTGCATGGCCTGAGAACGGTTTTTACATTTTGAAGTGGTTGAAGAAAAAATGTAAAAAAGACTATTTCACGATATATGAAAAACATATGAAATTTAAGTCTGAATGTCTACACAGCCAACAGGACACAGACCAGCCCTTCCTTGTTGGTCCGGTCCGTGGAGTTTCCTTATCGCGGTGGCAGAGTCGGTCGGCACAACAAAGACTGCGCCACCCCAAAGCCAGGCCTAGTCACTCTCTGGCCCTCACAGAAAGCGTCCGCTCCCGCTTTCCAATCACAAACTTAACTTCAATATCACATGGGATCTTGTTAAAATTCGGGCTCTGACTCGGGGGCCCTGAGTGGGGCCTGGGACTGTGTTTCTAACGTGTCTCAGGAGGTGCTGATGCTTCTGTCTGTGGACCACACGTGAGGGGGGGAGGCCCTCACTCAGTTCGCTCCACTATGGATATTGACAAATGAGGGACGTTAAGAAGCTCCAGGTAGATAAGGACAGGAAAGGCTGAGTTTGACGCCCGGAACAGGTCTCTACTGCAGATTTGTCGGAGCTATAACGTGCGGACGGGACCCATGAGTCAGGGGCTCAGGGAGCCCAGAGTGCACCAGCGCGGCTGCTGGCCACAGGCCCTGCCCCATCGTGCTCTGCAATGAGCTGCCTGGATGGGGACTGAGCTGCCCAGAGGGCCGGTCCCCAGCATCCAGGCCAGCATCCTGGTCCACTGAGTCCGGCGCCTGGCCCTGTGCTGAAAGACACCAGACAAAACATCCCCTGGCCGTGTGTGAACCGTGTGAGAGGGAAAACCTATGCTCATCCATCCACAAGCATCTGGTTTTCTTTTGCTCTAATGCTGCAAAGTTAACTGTGTGACGTGTCTGCAAAGCTGTTGCCATCTGGGGAAAGTGCTCGTCACTGCCAAAACCACTGTGGCCGCGGGGATCCCTGCTCCAGCGGCAGCAGAGTCACTCTGTAGGCTGTGCCAGGGCCACGGAGCACCTCACCGTGTCTGGCACGTAGAAGATGCTCCGGATGTTGAGTGGCGCATCTGTCCTGTAGTGCAGGGTGTAGCGGGGCTTGTCATAAGCCTGAGCGATGTAGCGGTAGAATTCCTCGTGCTGCCACTCGCCAATGTCCTTGGGGTCCATCATCCAGAGAGCCTGGAAACGGAGACGGTTGGAGCTGTCATGTTGCAAACGTGTCTTCCTAACAACTGCGGAGCTGAGCGAGTGGCGCCCATGCCCCTGGACTGGCCTCCGGGGACAGGTAGGTGATGGTCTCCGGTGCAGACCCCCCAACCCCTCCAGTGCAGGAGACACACACAAAAGGCTCTGGAGCAAGCCCCCCAGCCCCAACACTGTGTCAGGAGGCGCCCGTGAGAACGAACGCTGGCCACCGGCGGCTGCAGCGACGACAGAAGGTAGGCTCTCCAGACACAGAATAGTACTCAGCCATGAAAAGGAATGGCGCCAACACTGCACTGTGGCTCAACCATGTGAGAAAAGTCAGCCACAAAGGACCATATGTGGTGTGATGCCATTTATGAGAAACTTCCAGAACAGGCAAATGAACAAACAGAAAGCAGACATGTTGCCCAGGGCGGGGAGAGGCTGAAGGGGTGTGACTGACAACAGGCACAGCTGCTTTCAGGTGATGGAAATGTTCTGGAATTGGCTGGGATGGCAGCTTCACAACTCTGTGACTACACCAGACACCACTGAGCTGCACGGACCAGGGAGACCCGGCTGTGGCGGGGCTGAGGATCCTGCCTACACCCCAGTTCCCATCTTCCCACCTCTGCCCCTCCAGCCCTGAAACGCATGGACTCGTCTCCACGAATAACCGAGCCCTTCAGGGAGCTCAGTGTCTCACCTGCAAGGTGTTGATGCGCCTTCCGTTCAGGTACAGGGGGAAGCTGACGAAGTTACTGTACTTTGTCACCACATCTGGAAGAGACAGAAGGGAAACAACACTGAATCCACGAAGCTTCTCGGCCTGAGCACAAGCCTGCAGGGAAAGGCTCCTCTGTGCTGTGCCCGTTTCACAGGTGCACAAGCCACGGTGCAGCAGGGACACCTGCCCTCCCCTCCTGGTCACGTGCTGGGCAGCACCAGGACCTGGACGGAAAGAGGCCGAGCCTGCCATGCAGCATGATGCTGGTGGCAGGAACGCCGCTTTCTGGGCCAGCGGTGGACGCCGTGAAGGGCTTGGCGGGACAGGGGAAGGGAAAAACCACACACAAAAGCGCCGTCCCCCTCCGGCTCAGGCCAGGCAGAAGGGCCGCCAGCATCCTGCAACAGGACTGCGCCAAGCCCGCCAGGTTCTCTAAAGCCACGCAAAGAGAGGGAGGAGAGAACAAGCCCTGTCTCTGCCAGCCAGGTTGGCCTTCCAGTGTCACAACTCGGACTCAGAACCGGCAGTTCTGTCCTTCACGGGCCTGGTGGCCAGCCCTGGGCCCAGCCCCTTCCCGGGGCACAGAGCAGCTCGGCCCTTCCCCACGCCACTCACCTCGAACCCGGGCCTCGCTGGCAAACTCTCTGCAGTCAGATTTGAGGTGGATGATGATTTTCGTTCCAGTTCTAACTCCTGAAGCTTCAGCGATTTCAAACACGCCAGAGCTAAGACACACAGGGGAAGGAAGAGCCAGCTCCACACATTGCTGCTCACAAAACCCTGCACGGCACACGCGCCCACTTTCCCTTCTACACAAGCTAAGCCCAGACCAACGGGCAGACAGAAAGCTTTCTGACCCTGGTGGAGCCCCTCAGACCCCTGGATGGACGTCAGAACTGCTGACCCTGCGCCTACCCTCCAGGAGGACATCCTGGGCCTGTTACCCAAAAGCAGGCCCAGGGCGCTGGCAGGGCCTGGCTCCAAATCCGGGCCAGATGCCTGAGGAGAAACAAAGGCCAATCCCTGCGTTGTTTCTGACCTTCTGGCAGAGGCCGAGTGACCCCTGAGAAGAGCAGAAAACCGTTGCAGAAGCACAGGAAGAGGGGACATACCCGGCGGGGCCTTGCTGACACCCTGGCCCATGTGCACTCTGAGCACCACTTCCGTGGAACTCAACGGAAACCCTGGCTGTGACAGAGGACGAGCCGCACTGTGCCCGGGCCAGGCCTCCTCTCCTGGCTGTGCTGCCAGACACGCCAGGAGAGCACGCTGCAGAAATGCAGCTCTGAGGCTACTAGAACACGCGGACACCTGGCTAAGGTATCATGCTCCTCAAAGGGGGTCTCAAGTTTTTTTGGAAACTCCACCTAGTCAACTCGTAAGACGCAGCCCCAGTGCACACCGGAGGAAACACAGGCGTCTTGGAGAGAGAAGCCTGGCAGGCACGGGAGGCGACTCTGGGCAGACTCCCCACTCTATGGAGGCGGGGCAGCCGCGAGGCCACACTAGGAAACTGCAGGGTCTGGGAGGAACCAGACGGGCCACTAGGACAAAGGCTGGTGCTGATGCCAGACCGCTGAGGAAAGAGCTCAGTCTGGGCCAGGGCCCCACACCCCAGAGCACAGTGATGGGGCCCACCACATGGGATCACAGAGACGCCATGGCCATTTGGAGCCACGGAAGTAACTGGCTCTCCAAAGCGGGAGAGTCAGATTTCATGTGAAAAGCCCAGAAAATGCTCATTTGCATGTTCTGAGGAGAATCTAACTTTCCAAACTCCATGCTGACTGCTTCAGCTCAAGTCCAAGCTGCAAATGCGCAGGGACAGGGACAGGGACACTCCTGTGTGAGGTGGGGCTTCTCCTCACTCACTCACCCGTCTGAAAGCCATTGGTACCCCAGGCTCCCTGAGGCCGCTGAGCGGGAAAAGACCTCGACTCTGTCGGCCACCATGAAGGCCGAG
Source organism: Indri indri (assembly GCA_004363605.1). Lineage (NCBI taxonomy): Eukaryota > Metazoa > Chordata > Mammalia > Primates > Indriidae > Indri > Indri indri. Next base: position 68,310 of record RJWJ010003940.1, read on the forward strand.
TAGAAACCCACCCCGAACTGGCCGATGATCTTGCTGCTGGCCTCGGCCTGGTTCTGCAGCGCTTCCAGAAAGGCCTGCGGGGGCATAGGCTGGTCAGAGGGGGGGTACAGTCTTCCCCCAGAACTGACATTCACAACTTCCTGTGCACGTTCCTCGAGTGCACGCCGAGATCTCATTTCATCCTTAGAGCAGCCGCGTTGAGCACTTCCCACCCATTTCACACAACGAGCCAAGTCCCAGAGACGCAAAGCGCTTGCCCTAGGACACTGGCGACAGGTCTGTACTCAACTCCATGCCCCAAGCCCACAAGTTCTGCCTGTCTCAGACAAGTGGAGGCCTGCAGATCACACCCAGGGCTGGGGAAAGAGGCAGCTTGGATAAGCCCCCACCCAGCAGAAAGGCAAGGCTGGACTTCCTGGGGGCCACAGACCCTGCAGGTCACAGGGGGAGGGAGGAGGGGCCCCCAAATTGGTCTCCTACATAAAGTGTCCCAGATTCTAAGCTCTGTGGGCCAAGAGCACAAACCAAGCATGTGCTGCTGTACCGGGCCACACAGCACTTCATTATTCTCATTAATGTTATCAATGCCAAAGTTCCTCAGGTCAAAAATCAAGGCTGGCGGGGGGCGGGGCAGCGGCTCACGCCTGTAATCCCAGCACTCTGGGAGGCTGAGGCAGGAGGATCGCTTGAGCTCAGGAGTTCGAGACCAGCCCGAGCAAAAGCGAGACCTCGTCTCTAGTACAATTAGAATTGGCCGGATGTGGTGGCACTTGTAGTCCCAGCTACTCTCGAGGCCACGGCAGGACGATGGCTTGAGCCCAAGAGTTTGAGGTTGCAGTGAGCTATGATGACAGCGCTGCACTCCGGCCTGGGTGACAGAGTGAGACACTGAGTCAAAAATAAAAGGAAGTAAAATGCACACGCCATGGCTGTGACCAACACTGGACAACAGGACCAGGACGTTCTGCAACTCGGGAAACATCGTGCATCTGCTAGGCCCACGTGTGGCACTGAGCACCTGGACATGGCTGGTGTGACTGAGGAACTACAGTTTACGTGTAATTTTAGTGCATTTACACTGAAACAGCCACATGTAGCCAGTGGCTCCTGTACGGCACAGCACAGACTACCCTTGGTAGAAATACAACAAAAAAACTTAATGGGGGGGAATGTCACAGTTATGGTAGTTTTTTAAGTAGAAACTTCTGTGAATCACTTTGGATCAACATTTGCACCATCATCAAGCACTTGGTGCAAGTGCCACGTAGGGGTCGCGCAGGCTGACAGAGATCAAGGAGAGGCACCAGGGTGGCCGAGGCCACCGGCCTTCGTCCCAGGCCGGCAGACGCTGCGGCGGAGGAAACCTTGGCCATCAGGCATCTTCCCACCATAGGCAGCAAAGTCACACAGCAGTACTGGTAAGAGTCACCAAACCCACAGACGGCGTGGCCCAGCTCACTCCTGCCAGTGGTGCTGTCTCGGAGGAGGAGAGGTCTCCGCTGGCCCTCTCTGCGCCAAGCCCACTCAGCACAGGGACTCGCTGGGGAAGGACTTTGCAGAGAAGCACCAGGAGGCAGAATGGCAATACCGACAGCCTCGCAGCTACAGTCGCCAGCTTCCAGCTATGGCAGAACCAACCTCCCCACCTATAAAATGGAAATACTAACACCAATCACATCAGAGGTCCCTGTGATGCTAAAACGAACACAGCTGGCCCTCCATGTTCTTGGGTTCTACACCTGTGGATTCAACTAACCAAAGATCCAAAATACTCAGGAAAAATTTAAAAAAAAACAAACTTAAAAAAACTACAGTGTAACAAGTATTTACATGGCATTTACATTGTATTCAGTATCCCAAGTCACCAGAGCTGATTTAAAGCACGCAGGGGCTGTGCACGTGATATGCCACACCATTTACATCAGGGACTTGGGAGCATCCCAGATTTCGGCATCTGCAGGAGGTCCTGGAACTAACCCCGCCCCCCACGCGGGGACACTGAGGATCGGCTGCGCTCTCAGAAAGTGTTCCCCCGGTGCCTGCCACGTGGCGCACACTCGATGACGTTCTCATTTAATCGGGCACCCAGGGCACCCTTACAGGAGGGATCCTTGCACACCAAGGAACAGGAACGCGGTGGGCCTGTGCTTACCTTTGACCCCGATCTGGCAATGGTTCCCAGGTTGGACACTAGCTCTTCCTGTGTCATTCCGATGCCAGTGTCCTAAAGAGAAAGACACTCTAAGAGCCAGAGCAACGGCACCGGGGGAGCAGGCTGAGGCACACAGGCAGCCCCAGGGGCTCAAACGGCATCAAAGACACTGGTCAGACAGGGCCCAGCGAAGTGATGCTACACGCCGATCAGAAAAGACTAACAACCATAGTCACGTCAGCCCGGCCTCACCAGAGCAGAAAGCTTCCTGGATTACTGCAAACCATCCTGAGAAGAACATACTAAGTCAGCAACTTGGAGGCAAAGCTATAGCTCTTCCGTCACCACGGCTGCCTTGTCAGTGCCTTCTCCTTGGCTTTGGTTCTTTAGAACAGCTATTCCCTCCTTTGGTGGCTCTACTGATCCAGCAGGACAACCTGATTTAGGAGAATACAGACCGGGTGCGGTGGCTCACACCTGTAACCCCAGCAGTTTGGGGGTTGAGGTGGGAGGATCCCTTGAGGCCAGGAGTTCAAGACCAGCCTAGGCAACAGGAAGACCCTGTCTCTACAAAAAATTTTTTAAAAATTAGTCGGGCGTGGCGGTGCAGCTTAGTCCCAGCTGCTCAGGAGGTTGAGGCGAGAAAACTTGAGCCCAGGAGTCCGAGGTTGCAGTGAGCTATGATTGCGACCCGGCACTCCAGCCTGGGCCACAGAGCAAGATCTTGTCTCAAAAAAAAAAAAAGAGAGAGAAAATGCAAACTGCAGGAAGCGGGTGTGAAGTACACTCTGCGGGTGACACAGGGATGGCCCCACACCATCGCCATGGGAAGACAGGGAGGCAGCGCCCCCCTGCAGCAGGTGTAGGTCTCACTAGGGAGCCGCAGATCCGTCAATCCTGTGGCTGGCTGCTGCAGCCTGAATGCTGGTGTTCTCCTAAATTTATATGTTGAAACCTAACTCCCAGGGTGATGGTATTAAACCGTGGGACCTTTGGGAGGTGATGAGGTCTTGAGAGCCCCACCCTCATGACTAGGATTAAGGCCCTTGTAAAAGGGGCTTGAGGGAGGCTGTTGGCCTCTTCTGCCACGTGAGGGCACCCAGAAAGCACCATCTATGAGCAGCCATCCTCACCAGATGCCAAATCTGCTGGTCCCTTGAACTTGGACCCCCAGCCTCCAGAGCCGTGAGCACTATATTTCTGCTGTTTGTAAGTAAACTGCCAGTCTACGGTGCTCTGTGACAGCAGCCTGAACAGACCAGGACACAGAGCAACAGAGTTTGAGGCTGCAGTGAGCTATGGTTGCACTTCATTTCAGCCTGGGCCACAGAGAAAGACCCTGTGGGAAAGGGAAAGGGAAAAAAGGAAAAAGGGAAAAAGGGAAAGGGAGGAAGGAAGGAAAGAAAGAAAAGAAAGAAAGAGAGGAAGAGAGGAAGAGAGGAAGAGGGAGGGAGGGAAGGAAGGAAGGAAGGGAGGGAGGGAAAGAGAAAAAGAAAGAAAGAGAAAGAAAGAAAAGAAAAAAGAAAAGAAAGAAAGGAAGAAAGAAAGAAAGAAATTTAAATAGAATTTTAAGGAAAAGGTTACTGTTAGGCTGATACAAAGAGAAAAAGGAGAAAACACATCTAAAAGTTACTATTTTCAACTTATTTTGATTTCTTCCCAAAGTGATCTATAGATTCATTGCAATCCCAATCGAAATCCTCAAGGTTTTGCAGCAAATGACAAGCTGATTCTAAAATTTATATGGAAATACAAAGAACCTAGAATATTTTGAAAAAGAACAAAGTTGGAGAACTTACACTACCTAATTTTAAGACTTACTATAAAGCCACAGTAATTCAGACAGTGTGATATGGGCATTTAAGGACAGACACACAGATCAAAGGAACCAAACAGAGTCCAGAAACAGAGCCACATAGGTAGTGTGTCAACTGATTTTTGACAAAGATTCCACGGTAATTCAGTGGGGATGGGGATGGTAAGTCTTTAAACAGATGGTGCTGAAACAACTGGATAGTCATTTGCAAAAAATAAATTTTAACCCCCTACCTCATACCATACACAAAACTAGCTTGAAATGGGTCATAGATATATAAGTATCAGAGCTAAAACTATAAAACTTCTAGAAGAAAGCACAGGGGAAAATTTTTATGACTCCAGAATATACAAAGATTTCTAGATAGATCAGCAAAAGCATGAAGCATACAAGCAGGAACGAATAAACTTTACTTCATTAAAATAAAAAATTTTGCTCTTCAAAAGACACCACTAAGATAATAAAAAGGCAAGTCACAGACAGGGAGAAAATATTTGCAGAATGTGTATCTGATAAGGATTTATCTAGAATATATACAAAACTCTCACAATTCAATAATAAGAATGCAAACAACTTGATTAAAAATGAGCAAAAGATCTGAATAGACATTTCACCAAGACATTTCACCAAGACATTTCACCACATGGCCAATAAGCACATGAAAAGATGTTCACCACCACTAATCATTAGGGAAATGCAAATTAAAACCACAAAGAGAAGCTACTGCACACCCACTAGAATGGCTAAAATTAAAAAGTCTGACAACATCAAGTGTTGCCAAGGATGAGCAGCAACTGGAATTCTCATACATTGCTGGCAGCAATGCAAAATGGACACCCACTTAGGAAACGTTCGTCAGTTTCTTACGAAGTTAAAGAGACACCCACCTTACTCCTTGGTATTTAGGAGTAAATCCTACTCCTAGGTATTTACCCAAGAGAGATGAAAACCTATATCCCTGCAAAGACTTAAACTCAGTAGTTCGCAGAAGCTTCATCTCTAATGAAATGACCCAATGCTCACCAGGGGCTGAATGGGTAAACATGTGGTGAACCCACACAGAACGCGTCAGTAACGAAAGGAATAACCACTGGTGCAGGCAACAGCATGGGCGAATCGCAAAGCTCTGTGCTGAGCAGAAGCAGCCAGACTTAAAAGACTACATACTGGGTAATTCTGCAGATGTGAAATTCTAGCAAAAACAAAACTATGGTGACAGAAAGCAGATGAGTGGTTGCTATGGGTTGGGAATGGGGGAAGGAACTGATTGCAAAGGGACCCGAGGGAACGCTGTGGCTGGCATCGCAACTGAATGGGGGGCCACATGGGCATATACACTGGTCAAAACTCATCAAATGGGGTGACTTTCGTTCTATGCAAGTCATACCTTGATACGGCTTACTTAAAAACAACAAAGAAAGGCACACACACAGACCAGAGAGAGTGAGTAAACATGAGACAGTGACCAACAGGGAGGATTCCACACACGTGTGCACCCGCATGCACACAGTCACACCCGTGCACGCACACACATACACACACCTTAGTCCTAAGAGGAAGAAAAGGCTGGGTGCAGTGGCTGATGCCTGTAATCCTAGCAGTTTGGGAAGCTGAGGCAGGAGGATCACTTGAGGCCAGGAGTTCAAGGCTGCAGTGAGCTTTGATCAGGCCACTGCACTCCAGCCTGGGTGACAGAGCAAGAACTCATCTCTTAAAAAAAAAAGCCTATAGAAAAAGGACATAAAGAAAGGAAATACTTTTGTCCAGCTGCAAAATGTATTTGTGTTTTAAGCTAAATGTTATCATAAAGTCAAAAAGTTAAAAAAATTAAAAGTTTATAAAGTAAAAAAGTTACAGTAAGCTAAGGTTAATTTATTATTGAAGAAAGAAAAATACATATTTTTAAATTTACTGTAGTTAAGTGCACAGTATTTATCGAAAGAGTCTGCAGTGGTGCACAGTAACGTCTGAGGCCTTCACACTCCCCCTCCACTCGCTCACTCACTCACCTAGAGCAACTTCCAGTCCTGCAAGCTCCATTCATGGAACATGCCCTACACAGGTGCACCATTTTTTGTCTTTTATACTGTGTTTTTACTGTATCTTTTCCATATTTAGATATTTTTAGATACACAAATACTTCCCATTGTGTTAGAGCTGGCTGCAGTATTCAGTGCAGTAACACGCCGTACAGGTGTGTCACCCAGGAGCAACAGCCTAGCCTGGGAGCGCAGCAGGCTGCATCTAGGTTTGTGTGAGGACACCCTATGATGTTCACGCAACCATGACATCGCCTAACGCCTTTCTCAGAACTGTGTCTTGAAAACAGACAGAGAAGAACTGAGGAAAAGTCACAGTGAAAGTGGTGGAGAGGTGGGGTCAGGCTCTGTTGCTGCAAGGGGAGCCCCAACTTAGGAGGCCTCCAAATGATGCCAGGCTGGTTCATAATGGGGTGTCTGCAGCAGGGGTGACCAGTGGCCCTCTGTGCCAGAGTAGGACACGGGCTTGTCTACAGCAGACACGTGTCATTCATGTGCTCTGATATCTGACAGCAACATCCTGAGCAGGTAAACTGAGCTCACTCAGTAGAGGCAGGAAGCAAAAATGAAAAATGCTTAACCACATCCGTAACCTAGGAAATGCAGACCACAAGCAGAGGGGTCCGCCATCACTTGCACACTGCCCTGGCCAAAAGGAAAAATCTGGTGACAGCAAGTGTGGGTGAGGATGGGGTGGAACAGGAGTGCACCCTCATAGCCTTGGAGAGCACACGTCAGTGATGCCCTGCAGCAGAGCACTCCCTGCCCAAACCCTGCCATCTAGTAACTCTACTCCTAGGTACGTGTCCCACAGGAACTCCCACCCTTGAACGTCAGGAGAAACTTACACAAATGCTTACTGCAACATCACCTGTAACTGCGGAAGAGTAGAAATAATCCAAATGTGCAGATCAGATAAATTATGGCATATTTACACAACAGCATACTACACAGCAATCCAAACTGCAATAACTGAACAAGAGAAGCAAACCACAGAAAATACATTCTCTGTGACCCCGCATTATAACAGGCAAAACAAAGCAACATACTGTTCAGATACAAACCCAGATGGCAAAATTATGAAGAAAAGGAAGGAGACAATTGTCTCAAAAGTTAGACTAGCAGCTAATTTCCAGGTAGAAGGGGGTGTTGGGAAGGGCTGTGACTAAGGAGGGGCAGCTGGGAGTGAAGGTTCCAGAGTGTTCTGTGTTTTAACCTGGGTGGTGGTTACCTGAGCGTTCACAGTATTAGTCTTTTCAACTTCTCTCTGTTTTTGCAAAATAAAATACACGGACTCCATAAGCTTCCACCACCATCCAGCCCTTCTCAAGGAAAAGGCGGAAAGTGAAGGAAGTGCCCAGAGCAAAAGCATGCCAGCGAATCCCTGACCCTCCTCAGCGTGACCTCAGCTTGCGGTCAGGGTTAACAACTACTGTGCCAAGGCGTGTGACAGTGCAGACCTGGACAGGATGGGATGAGAAGGGTCCTCACCCTCTGCCCTTTTCCTCCCAAAGCCAACACTCCAGGGTCTAATCATGAGAAAAACACCAGACAAACCCCAATGGAGCATCTGACAACATACCCGGCCAGTCCTCCAAGCTGCCCAGGCCACCAAAGACAAGGATAGTCTGCGACACAGTCACGAGGAGCCTAAGGAAACATGACGACTGTGTCATGCGGGCTCCTGAGGAGATCCTGAGACAGAAAAGGGAAATCAGGGGGAAATGGGGAAACCTGAACAGCTCTGGTTAAGAACAAAGCACAGGCTGGGCGCAGTGGCTCCCGCCGGTAATCCCAGCACTCTGGGAGGCTGAGGCAGGAGAATTGCTTGAGCCCAGGAGTTTGAGGTTGCTGTGAGCTAGGCTGATGCCACGGCACTCCAGCCTGGGTGAAAGATACTGTCTCAAAAAAAAAAGGAAAAACACATTAATCCTGGTTCATTAACTGTAGCCAACATAACATATGAATCTAACATAAGACTTTAATCATAAAGGAAGCTGGATGTGGAGTATATGGCAACTCTTTGTACTGCCTTTAAATTTTAAATCTGCTCAAAAATAAAATAAAGTTGAAGTACAGACATTTCCGACATAAGCAGACATCACTTGCTGACAGCCAACACTCATGTGAGATTTTGAAAGGAATCTTCGAGGGTTTACGACAGGTGTGTATGCAAAATATCTGACATCAAAAGAAAAAGAGGTTTGGTCATTGGAATGATACCATTTTAAGATTCTTGCATTATAAATGAAGTGGTAAATATCAAATCAAGCTAGACAGTGATAAAGTAAGGCTACATATTTTATTCCCTAAAGAATCCCCTAAAACTAACAAAAAGCAATGAAGCTAAAATGTCAGTAAGGGAGAGAGAATGGCACAATACCTGAGCCCCAGAAAAGCCCTGCCTTTAGTAAAACTTTACATAAGAATAATGTATCAATATCGGTTAATTAATTGTAACAACAGACCACCCATGTCAGGCATTAGGGAAAACTGAGTGCCAGGGGTGTATCAGAACTCTTTGTACTATCTGCTCAAATTTTCTGGAAATCTAGAACTGCTCTTTTTTTTTTTTTTTTTTTTTACAAAAAAATGAAGACAAAAGACAAAAGCAAACAAAAATCCTTTTCATAACATAAACAATCCCAGGAAGTAGTGGCACATGAGGACAAGCCTCTCTGCTCAGGGACCACAAGTCCCGTCCACACTGCCCCCGCCCCCGACACATCCATCAGTCATTCGCTCCAAGGGCCCCGGCTGTAAATGGCAGGCAAGTGCAGGAGGCCCCTTCGCACATCCCAGCCCTATGCCCCCAGCCCTGCCACAGGCCAGCTCAGCGGGAGGCAAAGGAAAGAAACCCACGCCCCACCCAATCCTGGTGACAAACAGCTTGCACACACCAAGGTGGCTCCCCCCGGACTCTAATTCTTTCCCCAAGAGGGAATACATAATGCTGAGACCTCACAAAGCCTTCAACTAAAACGGTGATCACCGATCATCCGCTCACGCACGCACACACGCACGCGTCCATCTGGCATGGCCTTAGGAAAAGCCGGTGTTCCAGAAAAGGATGCTCGGACCCACCCAGAGCTGTGCCAGCCCCCTAGTTACGCTGAGACCCTGGGACGGAAGGTGTCCAGGCAGCTGTCTCTGGAACATGAAGTCCCCCAGGGCCACTGCCTCACAAAACCCCTTTGCCTTTCTAACTCTTTGACCTTAAAACTGTTACAACAGCAACCACAAGTGCTGCTTCCTCTGTGTTACGAGGGGGAAGCACAGTTTAAAAACATGAAACAAGTACATTAAAAATATGTTTAGCTATGTTAACAATTGCACACACCAAACCTTACATAGACATGTGCTAAAATCTTACTAGCAATTATGTTTGGATGATGGGTGATTTTAATTTCCTTTTCTGCTCACCTATGTCTTCCAAACTTTCTATAATCAATGAGTATGACTTTGGCAGTAAATTAAAACCAGAGCCCTCCTAACAGTAAAGACAGCACATCAGCGGGAGCCCAGAGACGTAACCAGAGGCAGGTGCCGTCTCCTCTGCGAGCCCTGGACTGCCACACGCCTGGACACGAGAGATGGTACCTGGATTGTGACGGTGCCTTTCTCAGAGTCCGTCTGCAAGTGAATCTCCATTTCTGGCAGTGTCTGGCCATCAGACACCAGCTTATGACGCAGTTTTTCCAAAGCATCGCTAGCATTGGAGATCAGCTCCCGTATAAACACCTGCAGGAACAGAAACGACAGGCATGGAGGACAAAGGAGCCCCGCTCTGCATTTGCAGCAACTGTTAAAGTCCAAGAACTGCCAGCAAACACTAATTCTCTAAATATAAAGATTTTCTGCTTTAGTTGAAGGCAGTTCCTCTGGGCAGGTCACAAAGTCACTAACGGTGTATCACTTCTCCCCACACGGCTTTCCCTAGCAAGCTACTACTCTTTCCCTTCAGGATGCTCCCTCGGGCCTCAAGTTGTATCCATTTGTTAACTGAAACTTTAACAAGAACCCCCGAGGGACCACTCGGTTCCCAACTCTTGCACAGGGATAACAACACACACCAGACATCTGTTTCTCCTGCTCCGCGGAAACAGACTCGCTGGCTTCCCTTCAGCTAACCAGGACCAGCGAACACCAGACCTGCCACATCGCGGAGAAAAAGGGCCACAGGACTCAACCGCAACTGTCCTCTCAGGACCTGAAAAGCACCTTGACCTCAAACAGAGCTTCTAGTTAAAGTGAGTGACGGCACCCAGGTGGAAGTAAGTGGGTGACCTTCCCAGTGGAAGGCGTTGGGATCCAGGAATATAGCACGTAACAGTACAACACCTGGAAATATTTCCTGAAAAGTCTCTCTGAACTCTGTAATACTGTGCTTTACTTCAGAATTCCCCTTTGCATTCTAGCAATAATCAGCACGTAAATGATGATGGTCTGATTGCTCTCCAGTTTTCCATGTCCTACCACCTCTGAGTTTTAATTGCCTCAGAAAGCTCCGTATAACCCTCCCTGCTCTACACACATAGGACCAGGGAACCTTCTTCTTCCAGCCACCGACGCCAACTAGACCTGCAAGTGGTCACACAAGACAAAGGGGAAGACACAGGGGCCCTGGGGACTTCGACGGCTCTGCAGAAATGGATCTCCGTGGAGCCCCGAGCCAGTATTTGGGACTTCTGCAATTATTGGCAAAATTCAATTAATTCCCAGAGTCCATCTGGCCCAAAGAATCATCTGGATACACTTATCCACAAAACCCAAAACAGATTTTGGTAGAAAATACTCTCACTGGATGCTTAAGATGGGGACCTGTCCAAAGTCTAATGCATTCTCACAGCTAATACATTGTCTGGCATTTCCCCAGAATGGCATAAAATTAGTTTTGCCAAAAGAAACCCTACCAGCACCGGTGGCAATTAACAGGTAGCGTACCTCTTTCTCTGAGTATAAGGAACAGGCAACAATGTCCAAAAGCTTCTTTGTCTCAGCCTGGAACTCGTGTTTGGAAACGGAACCTAGTAATGAATCACAGACGTGGCCAATAAAATTCAGTTTCTATTTCTGTGGAAGAACATGCTACGTAACATTCAAAAGAATGTTTAAGGTTATGCGTTTTAAACATTTTTTAAAAGAACGAACAAAAAGAAAGAAGGGGACAGAAATGATCTCTCTCAGGTAAGGAGGTCTCAGGGGCAGAACAAATCGAATGGCTCCTCTCTCCACAGAAAGGGGCGCACGTGAAACAAACGCTCCCACTGCTAAGGCCAGACGCACTTTGGGTCACCTCTGGGGGACTCTGGAGGTGGACTTCCCTAAGGACTCGGGCACGAGAATGGGCTGGCTCTCACTAGACCCCAGACTGTGTTCTTCAAAAAAGCAGTTTCTGGCCGGGCGCGGTGGCTCACGCCTGTAATCCTAGCACTCTGGGAGGCCGAGGTGGGCGGATTGTTTGAGCTTTGGAGTTCAAACCCGGCCTGAGCAAGAGCAAGAGCGAGACCCCATCTCTACTAAAAATAGAAAGAAATTAATTGGACAACTAAAAATATACAGAAAAAATTAGCCGGCATGGTGGCGCATGTCTGTAGTCCCAGCTACTCAGGAGGCTGAGGCAGGAGGATCGCTTGAGCCCAGGAGTCTGAGGTTGCTGTGAGCTAGGCTGATGCCACAGCACTCTAGCCCAGGCAAAAGAGTGAGACTCTGTCTCAAAAAGAAAAGAAAAAAAAAAAAAAGTGGTTTCCACATTAATTATTCAAAAAGTGAAATAACAAGAAAACCTCATTTCTCTTAACTCAAAGATTCGTTTTTGTCACCTCACTTAAAAGCCAGAAACGGAACCACTTCAGGGACTGGCTCTGAAGGCTGCTCTTCTATCCTCCCGGGGGAGGCAGGAAGACAACTTGAGGATTCAGTGTTGCATGAGCTGGGCCAACACTGAGCTTGCATCCAGCCTCCTGATTGTTAGCAGATGTGCAGTGAATCACCAGAGAAGGTGCCACATGGCGAATTCACAGGCGACCACCAGAGGGAGCAGCGCACCCTGGGATAAAGTGGGAGGCCCTCGCCAGGACAGAAATAGAGGATACGTGACTCAGGGCAATGCTCCCTGAGACCCAACTCCTGCAGCGAGCAGGCGGCTCCATCAGTCAACACCTCCACCTCAGAAGAACCTCCCCTTACAAGCCAGCAATGAACCAAGACAGACGTCCCAGACCCACTGTGGCCAAACACACTACCCTGCACAGTCTCGGTGCTGCTTATGATGGAATGCAAGGTCTCTGCCTTGTCCTCCGCCGCCTGCGTGCTGTACGGCTGCGCGGCGCCAATGCACGAGGCCAGGCTTTGCCTGGGGCTCCCCAGCTGGACCATGGTCCTCCGAGGACACAGGACCCGTTTTCCTGGAAGGACAAACATGCAGAAAGAACGAGCATTAGAAAGATGTCGGACACAGAATATCGCACTCTTCACAACTAGTCTGTCCAGCCGTGTGGATTCCTTTACGCAAGGCTGTTGCTCAAAAGAGAAATGACAAGTGACTGCACATCGTACAGCTGCTGCTGTGTCAGGGTGTGGCTATGGCAACCTGCCGTCACATGCGTCACGTCATCGTAAGATGCTGGGGCTCATCGGAACCTCAGGGGCAAAGCTGCAGGGGTGGGCAGGTGCCTTCTGACGCCATGTCCTACATCCGCCCCCAGGTGAGATCAGGGAGCACCAGGCCAGCGCACGGGCG